>BHFT01002883.1:0-23955 GCA_004320025.1 Laticauda laticaudata
AGGAAGTGGTCAGTGTATGACTCCCAATCTTCTTCGGCTGGGTTGAATGGTGCGGGTGGTGCATTGTTACTGGCCATTTTGGTTGCTTGGTTCTTGTTGCCACGTGCTTCGGTCTCACTCTTCTACAACGATCCCATCCTTGTCACCAGTGTTCTGTTCTGAGAAGAAAGGTACGTGAGACCGGTGTTCCAGCAAACAGCTCTTTATTATAATAACTCAGTGACTTGTAACAGAACATTTGCCGAAGCCGCAGCAGCCATTTTTATAGCGGCTGCTTGCGGCTTGTGGCCAATGACAGTTCTTTAAGATTTCCCGCCATTAGGCGGGCCAATTGCAATGGTACTTTATTGTCCAATCCTGTTGCAGCCTGCTTGGCCAATCAGATTTAGGTATTTGGAGTATTCTAATTTCTATACACAACAGGTAAAATGGAGCCAGAGCTCGAGGGGTCCTTCGGGCTCCCCCCTGCTCAGTCTGGAAGGAGGGAGCCCCTAGCAGGTGCTGCGGAGGCAAGTGGGGAGGTGCAGCCCCACAGCCAGCCAGGAATTGGGGCCCCCACACTCACCCCAATCCAAAGGGAAGCCAGGAAAACCCTCAGCTGACAGTCCATGCAGGAAGAGACAGAGAGGATCTGCAGGGATCCCCCTTAATCCAGCCAGATCCTCTCCCAAGCCCTCTCCCCTTGATGGGGGGATTTCCATAGGGATCTCTCGGCTTTACAGAAGAAAATGGTGTTTTCCGTCCTTGAAACCCATGTCTCTCTCAAAGAGCCCCTTCCGATCCCTCCTCAGCCCCCAATGGGAAAGCATCTCCCCCTTTCTTTCTGTGGCTCGGAATCCTACTTTTCCTTTCAAAACAGCCCTAGATGAAGATCCCGGAACAAAGTTTGGCAGTTTCTCCTCCATTTTTCGCTTCTTTCCTCAGACAATTTCAACATCTGCCTATCATTTCAAAGCGCAATAATCAATAGTTTCACCAGAAAAAAATATACAAAGTAACATTTTGGGGAGAAAATGCCAATATAAAAATTCAGACATAGAAGTGGAGTCCTGATGAACTTTTTTTCCCTCAGAAATTTGCATATCTCAGCTGTGGAATAGGAAGTGCTGCTATAACAAGGGTCCTTTTTTAATGGTTTTTCTTCATTATTTCTTCATTATTATTTTATCATGGTGTAAAATAAAGCAAATTAGGAAATGAGAAAAGGAAGGAAAGAGAAGGAGAAATCTGGGAGAAAGAAGGCGCCGGCCCCGCAGGCACATCGGGAAAGTAGAGCAAAGCCTGTCTGGCTTTGCTCTATTTTTCAAACGCATCACCACTGCTGTGTTCTAGGTGCCATTCCCACAGGTCCACCCCATTGAGACCGCTGCAGTCAAGGGACCTACCCAAGCAAGTCTGAGTAGAGCAGTGCACCAAGTCAGTGGGGTGAGCCTGAGAGAGGGAAAGAGGGAGAGAGAAAAGAAAGAGAGAGAGAAAGTGAGAAGGAGGAAAACAAAGGGAAAGGGAAAGAAAGAAAAAGGAACAGACAAAGAAAGAGGGGGGAGGGAGGGAGGGAGAGGGAGAGAGGGAGAGAGAGATAGAGAGATTGAAATGAGGCCTAGTTTAGACCTGAGGCCCTTTTCCACATTGAAACATCTTTGCCAGCATCTTTGCCAGTACATTGAAACATCTTTGGCTTCTATTAAAGGTTTTGTGGATGAAACATGGTCAAGATTATGAGGAAGCTCTCACATTTTGTTGAGGCTTTAAACTGGATCCATTAGACCAGACCTCCATCCTAAAAATTATTTTTCCCCAATGTATTACAGTGCCAATTCTGAAGAAGGTAAAACCAAAATGTACTGATAAATTACAAGGAGAACACACACACACACACACACACACACACACACACTCCCTTCTAGCCCTGCTGGAGCAGGTGATTGGACTAGAATAGATATCTCATTATCTTTCACCTTCCTCCTTCCCTTATTTCTTTTTCTTTCTGTCCCTTCCTTCCATCCTTGAGTTTGGCACGCTGGAGAAGTGAGGTGGAGGTGAAACTAAAGCTAACAGGCTTTATTGTTAAAATGTAACTCAGTCGCGGCTTGCTGCGAACTTGCAGCAGCAGCTGAGAGAGAGAGACAGCTGATCCTGTTTGACACCTCCTTTTATATGGAGCTGTCAAACAGCTCAGCCAATCAGAAGCTTCTCCGGCTCCCACTAAAACAGCAGACTGGAGTGAGGACTTGTTGGCCGCAACAGTTAACATGGGAGTCCCACAGCTTCTGTCTTTTCTGCATTCTCAACGTTGGGAAAAAGAGAAAGAAAGTGGGAGTCTTGGTCGATGAAGATGTACATAACAGCATAGCAACTGGCCTCATTAATGCTTTTGGTGCTCTCCCAAGGAAAGAACAAGACAACATACTATTCAAGTTAGAAAATTTAAAGAAATTCTTGTTGGTCACAATAGGCACAGTGTTAGGAATATAAGTCACCTAACAGGTATTTGGGTTAGAAATATATAAACCAGGATAGACATTTTAATACTGTCTTAAACCCAGGATAGACATTTTAATACTGTCTCTTTAAAGCCCATGTTCACACTGCACCAAACCAGATACGGAAAGAGGATTGCTAAAACGGAGGAAACACTTGCCATCCCATTGGTTAACCGCGGATTCATCCGTTCTGTACTCACTGCCTCCGTTTTTCATTCTCTCTATCCGTCCAGCATCCGTCGACTGAGATTCCATCCGTCAAAAAAGTTTTGAGCTGCCTCAAAACATTGTTGAGCGGAAAATGTATCCAAACGTGTCCATTCTGCATCCGCAATGCATACGGGGAACATCGTTCTACATCCGTCTCATCCGTTACGCGTCTGCCTATATCCGAGGCATCCGCTGCGATCCGCGCAACTCAATCCACTCCAGTGGAAAACGGGACACAGGGAGGAGGCGAAACGGGGACGCGAAACGGACACAAGCAATTAGTAGCTACGGACGAGAAGGATGAAAAGCGATGCAGCTCGGCAATTTACAAAGCATTTAAAACGGAAAAAACTTCGCCAGGAGGGAGCTATCTCGGCATATTTAGGATGTCTGCAGGATTGGCTAGCAGATGCAAAAGGACATCTAGTGGGGAAACCTATATTTTCCTATAAAAGGTGGGAGGAGCTCACCTGGATCTCCACTTTCAGTCCAGCAGCCCTGCGGTTCAGACCTCTTCCAGCCTTCATCTGGCTCTTGCCTCTTCCACAGCAATTCCAGTTCATGTCCACCATGGATCAATCACACCACTCCTTTTGGAAGCCACCATCGTTCTACACAGTGCGAAGCCATCTTACAGGCTCTTTCACTCTGTTTCTACGCAAAGAAAAAGGATGGTGCCAAGAAGTTGTCTGGGTCTGAGATGATTCGCCAGAAGAGCAGAGTACGGACTATACAACAAGCTGATTAGGTGGAGCTGAGGGCAACAAAGACCCTGTAGCATTTCCCAGAACTTCGATTGAGGTGCCTCCAGCCATGTTTGACGAAGTTGTGGAGCGGCTCTGAGACCAGGGTGACCAAGCAGAGCACCAACCTTCCAAAGGCCAGCCTGGACCCTGGGCTCCAAGGTGCACTGACTCTGTGCCACCTGGCCTCAGGGACCACGCTACAGGAGCATGCAGTTTACGGCTGTAGGGTGCCCACAAACACAGTTCAGCATTGTTGCGTCAGAGGAAGTGGTGCAGAGCCACCATTCTAAGAATACGTGGAGGAGCGCCTCCAGTGCCCCCTCCACTGGAAGAAGGCTGTGAAGAAAGTTGCAGAGCAGTGGTATCAGAAGTGGAACTTCCCACACACCGTTTGGAGCCATAGATGGCAAGCACATGCCTGCAAGCTCCAGCCAAGTCAGGGTCACTTATTTACAACTACAAGGGCTTCTTCAGCATCATCCTCTTATGCCTATGGTCGGATGCTGACTACACGTTCATGTACTCGATGCTTCAGGCAACGCGGTCAGCTTCAGATGCCCAGATATACAATGCCAGTGGACCTCAAGGAGGGCTGAAACGCAACCTCATCATGGCTTCCCAATCCAGACCCCCTGCCCAATGACACACAAGCATGTTGCCCTACTTCATCATGCGGCATGACGCCTTTCTCCCTCATGAAGCCCTACACTTCCAGATGCCTCACCCATAAGAGAGAGGTCTTCCAACTACAGGCTGTCCAGGGCAAGACAGGTGGTGGAGAACGCCTTTGCATCCTGGCCACAGGTTCCAGGTTTACTTCTTCAACCACCATGCAGCATCGCCCAGAGACCGTGAGGAGGATCGTGGAACTTGCTGCATCCTGCACAATCTCTAATGCGCCACCCGCTATCCAGTGTTGCAGAAGGGCTCCAAACAAGGCAATGGGGACATGGCAGCCTGGGGAATGGAGGCAAGGGCGAAACCTGATAGACACTCAGGGATGGTGCAAGGCCACCCCAAAACAGAGCTTTTCTAGCTAATCTTTAGATCTTCGGGCTCTGCGTTTAAGCCAGAGCCCAACCTTCCTTAGGACTGAAGCAGTGCAGACTCAGGTAGGCGATGGCAGAAAACAGCTCTTTCATAATCTGTGATTCTGTGAGCAACACAATCTGCCTAGTTTGCTTTGCCTGATTTTGGAAAGTTGCTCTTTTTCAATTTTCAATATTTATATAAATATTTAGAAACATTTACTACAAGCCATGCCCAGTCAGTCACATGACCACCAAGGCCATACCCACAAATTACACATGCACCAGAACCAGTTGTTAAGAAATTGAAATCCCACCCTTGGTAAGAGCCTGGAAGATGATGATCACTCATCAGCTAAAAATGCATTTCTTTCAGAGGACTGACCCTACTAATGCTGACTGATAACTTTCTCTCCCCCTGGAAACAGGCGATAGACCACAAGCTGGGAAGAAAAGTGCTGAAGTGAAAGTTGCCTGACGGATAGAAACAAACAATTTAAGGCATCTGGAACTCAATTTTAAAAAAAAAGATACATCGTTCCCAAAGAAGATTCGGAAGCAGCGAATGAAAGTGAAAAGGGAAAGTTTTTTTTGTCACTCATTCCTCCTTACGTTGGACAGCGAACAAAGATGAATGAGAAATTGAAAAAAATCTGCTTTGCATCAACAGGTATTTAAGCTGGAATATTAATTGCCAAGCGGGATAATAAAGATTTTCTAAATATAAAAGGAAAAAAAAAAAAGAAGAGAGGGGATTTTTTTTAATTTTTTTGCTGTAAATGGGAAGGGGGAGGGAAGAGAATAAGAACAGGATTTGGGAAGGAGGAGATAGCCTGGAATCTAAAGAATCTAAAGTTAAATGTGTTAACAGACTTCTAAAAGATACATTTTTACTGGAACTTTGTTACTAAATACTAACCCCAGGAAGAGAAAGTGAAAAAAGGAAGAAGGTGTCAAAAGGAAAGCTTGTGTGTATTTGGATTGCTTGGGTGACTGGTGGGATTTTGGAATTAATATTTGAAATATTAAAAACACTTGGGTGGTTGTTTTAAAGTGGGAAAAAAAACTTACAATTGGCAACACTTGTTGAATGAACTGAAAATGATTTAAAAAAACTTAAAGAATAGAACAAAAGGGAAGGGCTCTCGTTGGTTCCGTTTTCAAGTCTTAGAAAATGGCATCATCTACCTACGAGAAACTACAAGAAAAGGACTACGCGAACAAGAAGATTCGGACCAAAGGAAGAAAGCCATTTTAAATGAACAAGTAACTTTTACTGGGGAAGAAGGGAAAGAAGGGAAAGAGAATGGAGAATTTGAGACCTAAAAAAACAACCGAAAAAGCGGAAAAATAAGGTGAAAAGTGGAACATAATGCTGAGAAAGCAACAGAAAAGGTGAAACAAGAAAAGGGAACACAGAAAGGAAAATCTGACGGCGGAGAGACAGGGGTTAAAAAAGGGCAGAGAGAAGAAGAATAGGAAAGGAAGGGAAGAGAAGCTACAAGGGTGTGAAGATGTAAAAGAAACAGGATTTATCTAAATAAATTTTAATAGCATAATATTATAGAAATAGATAATAATAGATAATGGGTAAAAATTTAATTGAAAAGTGATTCTGAAAAATACATATGATTATATTGTTATATTTGTATTCAAAATAATATTTTAGAAAATTGGAAACAACGGTATGATTTAGTGAAACATTTGTGATAAAATGGAATGAATTAAATGAGAGGAATTAATTTAGAAAGGAATGGAACATTTTTAATGACATGTTTTTAAAATGCCAAGTGAAGTGGGGGGGGGGAAATAATCATGGAAAGTTTATAAGCATCCCCATAGAAGCATTGATAACCTACTTGAAAAAGAATGTGTTAAATGTTTAAAATTGAAATGATATTTAACATTAATATAAGAATTGAATTGGTAGGCGATCATTGTTTTAATTATATTATTATGATTTATATTTTCTTCTTCTTTTTCTTTTAAAATGTAGCATGTTAGCTTAATTACGTACGCAGAATCCGAATGAAGTTTTTATTGTTCTATATTAAGTTTATAATTTTAGGAAAGAATATAAAGGCGTCATACTTCTAACAGGGACCACAGAGGAATTTTGTTTAATGAGAAAAGATAATAGTTGATATAGGACAAAGGAATATAAATATAATGATCTGATTTGAGATGAAACAAATAAAATAAAATTAAGAAAGTTAAAAGAGGGAGAAGCTATATAGAAAATGTAGAATGGTAAGAAGGATATGTTAATGGTATATAAAAATGAGCTGAACTTCAATTGTGTGTCTGCTACAAAGAGAGTAACCCGGGATTCAGACTGGCTTTTAGAAAAAGAGGTTTTATGTTTTTATTGTTCTTTGTTGTGTTTGTTTATTTTGTTTCTAAAATCCAATAAAAAAATTCAAAAAAAAAGAAAGAAAGAAAACACCAATAGCAGATATGGGTATGTATGCATGTTAAAGAGAAGTCAAAAATAATCTCACATGTTTTATTGTACAGTGAGTTTATAGCGTCAGTGTATATTTCTCCCCTTATTAAGAAAGTTTGCCAAAGGAGGGCAGACAATTTTTATGTAGGCTTTGTCCTCCAGGATTCAAACGGTATTATGTGTGCAAGTTGGGCAAAATTATGTGCTGCTGTAATTGTCTACAGAAAAAAAAAATGGTTTACAGAAATTAATAGCTGTCAATTTATGCTATTTTTTTATTTATCTAACAATTTTGGGGAAATAATTATTTACTCACATACTTATCAGCTCTCCCACATACCATAAACCAGGGAGTGACCCTAACTGTTCAAGAACACATATTTTTCTTAACAGGGCATGTTACTTACATTACATTACTTTGATGTACTATAATGTCAGTACTATTTACATATCATGTAAATAGTGTGTTCTATTGCTGGTCTATGACTTATAATAAAGTTATATTCTATTCAATACATTACAAGATCTTGATTCTATGCCTCTGTTTATAACAACCAGGATTGTATTAGCTTTTTTTGGCTGCTGCTGCACACTGTTGGCTTGCATGTCAAGTGATCATCCACTTAGCGGCACTCCCCAAAGTCCCTTTCATCAGGTAAGGCTAGGGTCACACTGGGCCGACGGATTTGCAAATGATATGCAAGGACACGTGGACGAAGCAAAATTTCGGGGTGCGTTCCATCCGTTGTAGCAATAAGAGCAGCAGCCAAGGACCAACCCACACCCACACCCAGCTCGACCTCACAGAAAGCAGGCAGAGAGGCAGACTGGAGGGCCAGAGCCACACTGTCTGCTTGCGGATCAGCGCGACACCATCAAGGACCCAGGCACAGATCTCTCGCAGCTGGTCCACCAAGACTGGTCCTCTAACTGCCAAACCCTTCATCACCGTATGTGAGCAGGACCCTCATGGACCATGCCCAGCCCGAGTTACCAGGTGATGAAGGAGAAAAACCAACGACTGCCTACACCACCCTCCAGGCCCAGCTGAACCTGCTCCGACCCACTCCAGGACTGCTCCTCCACCCCAGGTATGGTCCAGCCCTTTCACGGCTGTGAACGCCCCTCACCAACCCAAGGCTATGAGTACAGCTTCCAGGACAGAAAAATTCTGTCTTCAGTACGTGACAACACTTGACATCCAGGTCCTTGAGGCAAGGCCATCTGTCAACCTCACGGGACTGAGTCAGCTCTCTGAGAGCTTCCTGAACACACCATCCCCTGTTGCTTTACTTCTCGGGGCCAGGCACCCCAATGGCGCCCTCAGACCAGCCTCCAGCAACAGCACCTCCACAGTCCCTGCCCGTTCGGACAGCGAGACCATGACATGCCTCAGAGTGACTGAGAATAGGCCAGGACTGAGTTGTTACCTGTTCACTTTATCTTTGCTTAAAGACACTATTACTTGGTTCATGTTTGCTTTTTTAACAGTCATACAGTCTACTTAAGACAGTGTAAATAAGTATATTTTTGCTTCACACACTTGGTTCCCATTTTATTTACTTAATGTAAAGTGTTGGTAAAACGTTTTGAAAAAGGTTAACCTGTGCATGCTTGTGGGATCGTAAGGAATTATTGTGGGATGGGTTAAGGATGTTGTGGGATGGGTAAAGGATAGTTGTGGGATGATAAACCTCTTAGTGCAGCATTAGTGGGACTGTATTGTCCACCCCCCAGCTGCCACACATATGGCCCTTTATGATCAATAACAAATTTATTCATTGATCAACACATGCTTCAAAATAAATTAAAAGCTCTTTATTTAATGCCCTATGTAATTGTAAGGCCACTCAACATACATGGCACAATCTCATTAGCTGTGTGAGACAGGCTCAGGAAGCATCCATTAGCATATACATCTGTCTGCACTCCACCTGCTCCGGCTGGGAGTTGCAACCAGTGTTTCAGGAGTTGCGCTGCTTCTTCCCTTCCACGGGAAGCTCTGTGGGGCCTTGCACATTCCACAGTGTCTATTCAGGTTTTGTCCTTGCCTCATTCACCAGGGCTCCATGTCCCGCATTCCTGTTGACTGTCCACAAGCCTGTTCTGCAACACTGGGTGTCGGTCCGGTGCGCATGAGATTGTGCAGGATGCAGCAAGCTTCCACGATGCTCCTCACCAGGTCCTGGGTGATGCCTGCATGGTGGTGGAGAAGTACCTGGAACCTGTTGGCCAGGGATGCCAAAGGTGTTCTCCACCACCCCCTTGCCCTGGAACAGCTGTGAGGTGAAATCCTCTCTTTACGGGTGAGCTATCTGGAACTGTAGGGCTTTCATGAGGTAGCGTTCTGAGGGAGAAGGCCATCATCACCACGAATGAAGTAGGGACATCCGCCCATTATTGTGTGTCATTGGGTAGGGGGTCTGGATCTGGGAAACATTGAGTGAGGTTGTGTTCCAGCCCATTTTTCCTTGGAGGGGTCACTGAGGCGTTGGATCCTGGCTATCTGAAGCAGCCCGTTGCCTGAAGCATCGATGTATCATGGAGCCTTGTTAGCAGCTTCAACCATGAAGGAGGAGGGATTGCTGAAGAAAGCCTTGTAGTTGTGAAAGAGGAACCTTGAGTTGGGTGGAGTTTGCAGCCATACGTGTTTTCCCATCTATGGCTTCCAACAGGCTGTGGGAAAGTTCCACCTCTGATACCACTGTTCTGCAAGTATACTCCAGCTTCTTTGGGTGGGGCACTGGAGGAGCTCCTCCACGTATTCTTCGATGATGGCCTGCACCACTTCTCTGGACCACTTTGCTGATGCTGTTGTGTGGCACCCTCCAGGCATACTGCATGTTTCTGTAGTGTGGCCCAGAGGCCAGGTTGGCGCAGGTCAGTTTGCCACCTTCAGTCAGGGGTCCAGGCTGGGACGGAAGTTTGGTGCTTGGTTGGTCAACCTGGGTCTCAGACGCTCCCCAGTATTTCATCAGACATGGCTGGTGGCATCCTCATGAAGAGCTGGAATGCCACGAGTGTCTTTTATTCCTAGCGTCCACCATCAGCTTGTCATTGAGTCCAAACTCCACTCTTCTCCTGATCCATCTTTGAACCCACACAGCTCTTGGACGTCTCCTTCTATTCTCTTGCATAGAAAAGGTGAAACAGTCTGAAGAGGGGCTTGGTTCTGGTGTTGAAGGGATGGGCAGCTTCCATAAGGAGTGTGTGATGATCCATGGTGGAGATTCATGGATGAGTGAAGACCAAGACCAAGGTGAATAGGTCTGTGACACCAGGGGGGGGGGCTGCTGACTGACAAGTGAGATCCAGGTGAATTTCCTTCCCCCCTTTTTATTGGAATGTCAGTTTTCCACTAGCAGGTGTCTTCTACATACGTCTTGGCATACTGAGACATCCTAAATATCGAGTACATCCCATATATGAACGTTTTGTCCATTTGTAATGCTATTATATACGAGATGCATTCCCTTACATCCTTTCTATTTCGTGCTATAAACCCTGTGTGGACGTTCCGTTGTACTTTTCACTTCTCCCTCTTTCCGCTTTCAGCTGCACAGCGGATGTGAGTTGAGGGGATGGGCCAGAGGATGCTGAGGAGGATACAGCAGACGTGTAGACGGATGACAACAGATGTAGAATGTGTGCCCGTATGTGTGCAGATGTAGATCGTACGCGGCAGAAAGTTCATCGCCTTCAAAAAAGTTTTGTGCAGCTTCAAAACTTTTTGAGCGGATGGAATGCAGTAGAGGATTGATTTGACGGATAGAGCGTATGAAACACGTTATGCAGGTGAGTTTACAAACGGATGCTTTCGCGCCATTTTACATCCTCTTTCCATCCGTTGGTGCAGTGGGACATGGGCTTTTCTGTTTTTGAGCCAGGTCTCGCCTCATCTATACTTATAGGAATAGTGTTGGCTGTTCCTGCCAGCTTAGTGTCATCTGCAAATTTGGTGAGTTCCCCTTCTATTCCCTCATTTGAGTCATTTATGAAGATATTGAAAAGTACTGGGCTTAAGACAGAACCTTGTGGTATCCCACTGCTTACTTCTCTCCATGTGGATATAGTATTGATGTTAGACTGATTGATCTATAGCTTCCTGGGTTTGTTTGTTCTTCTCCTTTCTTGAAGATGACCACATCAGTCCTTTTCCAATCTTCAGGTACTTCCTCAGTACTCCAGGATTTTTGAAAGATATGGTACAATGGTTCTGAGGTAGTATCTGCCAACTCGTTCAGAACTCTGGGATGTAATCTTTCAGGTCCCAGTGATTTATATTAGTCAAAGTCAAATAGGTGTTCTCTTACCGTTTTATTGATTATTTAAATTTTTATTTCTGGTTTTTTTTTTTACAGTAGTTTTTGGATACATTGGGCTATAATTTCTTTTTTTGTGTGAAGACTGAAGCAAAGAATGAGTTAATCAGCTCTGCTTTCTCCCCACTGCCTATTACTTCCTTGCCATTTTCTCTCTTTAGTGAACCTGCTATTTCCTTGACTTTTTTTGGTTATTAATATATTGAAAGAAACTTTTTAAAATTATCTGACTTTTGTTGCAAGTCTTTGTTCTTTCTGAGCCTTTACTTTCCTGACTTCATCTCTGCAGATTTGGGATATCTGCTAATAATCAGCCTTAGTTATGTGTTCCTCTTTTCATTTTTTGTACTTGTCCTTTTTATCTTTCAGTTTGTCAGAGAGATCTTTGTGCAGCCATGCAGGTTTTTTTCTTGATTTTTTTCCCCTTTTTCTCTGGTATTGTGCTGAACTGGGCTTTTATGATCACATAAAATTTTCACATAAAAACATTTTCAGAGTTTCCATTGCTTCTTGAGTTGTTTTCCCTTTTAGGATTTTCATCCATGGAATCTTTCCTGGGGTCTCCCTGAGTTTGTTAAAATCAGTTCTTTTAAAATTTAAGACACTGGTTGAATTACTTTCTTTTCTTTTTTAATTTTTAATTTTATTTTACAAACATTCCATCTTTTCTTTAAACAGTGTATCGGCTGGGTATCTTATGCATAATATTTGTGGTAATACAATTCCTTACCATAACAACACATGACATTCTTATTTTGAACTAATATACATAATATATCTTATTGTCTATATTCATATATGTTCTATATGTATATATCTTCTATGTTCATATATTTAATTTCTAATTTCCATTTTTCTTTTCCAACCATTGGTAAAACAATTCCCATATCATATAATATTCAGTTTGTTCTCTTCCTTTAATTGCCAGTGTTAATCTATCCATTTCTGCACATTCTAATATTTCCCTAACCACATACTCTTCCATTGGAATTTTTTTCACTTTTCCAGTTTTGAGCAAATACTATTCTAGCTGCAGTTAATACATGAATAATTAAATATGTCTTCTTTACTATAACTTTCAGGTATCATCCCTAACAAAAATATTTCAGGTTTGAGGTTTATTTGTTGTTTTATCATCTTTTCTTACCACATGTATATTTTTGTCTAATATCTTTTAGCTTCAGTACATGTCCACCACATGTGGTAGTATATTCTGGGTGTCTGGTGGCATTTCCAACATTTTGCTGATTTATCTTTAAACATCTTTGACACTCTTGCCAGTGCAAAATGCCATCTGTAAAACATCTTATATAAATGTTCTTTATATGCTGTTGACATTGTTAATTTATAATTTCTATCCCAAAGTTTCTGCCATTTATCTAATTCTATCGCATGGCCAAATTTTTTTGCCCACGCTATCATCATCTCCTTCACTTGTTCTACTTCCAATTTTACACCTAATAGGTAATTATAAAGGTTTTTTTAATCAATTCTTTTTCTGTTCCTGTTAATATTTTGTCCAGTTCTGTCAGTTCTTTAAAAAAAAACCCTGTTTTCACATCTTCTTCATATCTAGAATTTATTTCCATATATTAATACCAAACCATATCAAACCCTTGTTCATTTAATTTTTGTTTTGTTTTGAGCTCACCTGAAAAAGGATATTCAAAATATCCTTGTATCTAATTATATTTCCCCTATTAATAACATTTGGATGTATCAGTGCTTCCATTGTTGAAAGCCAAATTGGAATCTTCAAATAATGTTGTTCCCTCATTTTCTCCCAGATTTATAATAAAGCCTTTTTAATATAATGTCTTTAAATGTAACCATGTATCTTACTTTTCCCATTCCACTTGTTGGATTATTTTCTATTGCTTGTGTCTGCATATGTTTCAAATCTCAACAATTATTTACATATTTTAACAATAAGATATTCATCATTAGTACATACATCAATTTCAAATGCAGTTTTCTCACATTAAAAGCATACATTATTTTACCAAATTTAAATCTGGTAGTTGCATATGGAAACCACTGACACCCTCACAGTAGTCTAACAAATCACATCTTAACAATTTCTGCTTAGTTATCTTTTTTTCTATAATATGCTTCCTGTGATGATGGACATAAAGGTATTTTCAAATAGAATCTAGGTTTGTATTTATTTCCAATTCTCAGTATCACGTTTAATAAAATGATTTCCAAAATCTACCTTAATTTTATCATACCATAAATAGGCATACCACCCAAATCTCATGCCATTCTAAATCAAGTAGCATTCTATTTCTGAGCATCACCCTTCTTTCAGCCAAATTAAATAACAAACTGTGAAGTATACTATTAAATGTTACAACACTTTATATTTAACTCTTGTTTTTTACCTTACCACACAAAAATTGTTCATTTCTTTTTTTAAGGTTACCCACCCATCATTTTTTCTAGCAACTAGAAAAATTAAAATTAAAAGCAACTAGGGGGCATGCAACCTGCCTACCATCCCTGTCCTGTTGTTTCTTTTATTTTTCTTATATGTATCCATGAATTCATAACTATGTTTTTACTTATACCTATTATCTTGTAAGCAATTGACAAACCAAATAAAATAAAAAAATAAAAATAAAACTTGTAGAAAATTGAAAAACCATTGTTTTTCAAACCATGTAATAAAACCATGTAATAAAAACAGTGCATAAAAAATATAGCCACATCATGGAAAAATAAACTTCAATTTCAGTTTAAAGCAGCGGGCAGGCCATGGAGGCGGCAACAGCAGCAGCAACAAGAGCACATAAACTGGATTCTTGCATGTATTTCATTGTGGTTCTGTGCATGCTTTTTCTCGGCTGTGGTTGGTTAGGTAAATGTTCCCCTCACACATACGTGCTAGTTGTTTCCAGCTCTAGAGGGCGGTGCTCATCTCCATTACAAAACTGAAGAGTCAGCACTGTCTGAAGACATCTCCATGGTCATGTGGCCAGCATGACTAAATGCCAAAGGTGCATGGAACGCTGTTACCTTCCCACCAAAGTGGTCCCTTTTTTTCTACTTGCAATTTTACATGCTTTCGAACTGCTAGGTTGGCAGAAGCTGGGATAAGTAACAGGAGTTCACTCCATTACACAGCGCTAGGGATTCAAACTGCTGACCTTTTTGATTGACAAGCTCAGCATCTTCACCATTGAGCCACCGTGTCCCTTGACGTAATTGGTTACATTTACCTTAAAGCCAGGCACAAATGTTTGCAGTTCACGAATCTTCCCTGATGTGAACTTCATTTCTTGAGACAAAACTTTTCCTCTTGGCTTTCCCCAGTGGATGATGTCACATCTCTCTTTGGCTGCGTTCTGGCATTCTGGAGCACTCTGGAGTTGACATCCTCCAGAGTGACACCATGGACCATTACCTCACCTTCTACATGCTGGAACGTCTTCTCCATTCCTCCAAGTTGCTGAACCGGCTGCTTTTTCAGATCCCACCTTGCTGGCAGATGATATTAATCAAGAGGTGGGCCGACAAATGGGACAGTGGAGAAAATGGCCCTTGGGTTAAGTTTGGGCCACACACTCACTTAAGCCCATGTCCCACTGCACCAATGGATGCAAAGAGGATGTAAAACGGGCAAAAAAGCTTGCCATCTGTAGGAAAACGTGATGCATTCGTTGTGTACTCACTGCGTATGTGATTCATACGCTCTATCCGTCAAACATCTGTCTACTGCTATTTCATTCGCTCAAAAAGTTTTGAGCTGCACAAAACTTTTTGAGCGGATGAACTTTTCCGCTGCGTACGATCTACATTCGTGACACATATGGGCAACAAAACGTTCTAGGCGGAGAAGAAGGAGATGTTCAAGAGCTGTGTCTGGGTCCAAAGATGGATGGGGAGAGGGGAGTTTGGACTGTATAGACAAGCTATGGGTGGAGCTGAGGAATGAAGACACTCGTGCGATTCCATCACTTCATGAGGATGCCACACAGCCATGTTTGACGAAATTGTGGAGTGTCTTGAGACCCAGGTTGACCAAGCAGAGCCGCCAACTTCCATCCCAGGCTTGGACCCTGGACTGAAGGTGGCACTGAGTCTGCGCCACCTGGCCTCTGGAACTACGTACAGAAAATGCAGTATGCCTGGAGGGTGCCACACAACAGCATCAGCAAAGTGGTCAGAGAAGTGGTGCAGGCCATCATTGAGAATACCATGGAGGAGGCTCCTCCAGTGCCCTCCAGTGAAGAAGGCTGGAGGAAACTTGCCAGAACATGGTATCAAGAGGGGACTTTCCCCACACCGTTGGAGCCATAGATGGGAAGCACTGCCTGCCAAGCTCCACCCAACTCAGGGTCCTCTTATCACAACTACAAAGGCTTCTTCAGTATCATCCTCTTTGCCATGGTTGATGCTGACTACAAGTTCATGTACATCGATGCTTCAGGCAACGGGTCTGCTTAGAATAGCCAGGTATACAATGCCAGGTGGACTCAGGATGGCTGAATGCAATCTCATATGGATTTTCCATGATCCAGACCCCCTACCAATGACACACAAGATGTACCCTACTTCATTGTGGGGATCGCCTCTCCTCCATGCAAACCTACCTCATGAAGCCCTACACTTCCAGACTCCTCACCCGTGAAGAGAGGATCTTCAACTACACAGGCTGTCCAGGGCAAGACGGGTGGGTGGAGAACGCCTTTGGCATCCTGGCCAACAGGTTCCAGGTACTTCCTCACCACCATGCAGCATCACCCCAAGGACTGTGAGGAGCATCGTGGAAGCTTGCTGCATCCTGCCACAATCTCATGCACACCCGCTACCCAGTGTTGCAGAACAGCTTGTGGACCTCCAAGCAGGGAATGGGGGACATGGAGCCTGGTGAATGGAGGCAAGGGGAAAACCTGATCGACACTTGTGCTGAGTGCAAGGCCCCAACAGAGCTTCACTGAAGGGAAGAAGCCAGCGCAACCTCCTGAAACACTGGTGCAACTCCCCAGCTGGAGCAGTGGAGGTGGCAAGACAGGATGGTAGATGCTTAATGGATGCTTCCTTGAGGCCTGTCTCATCACACTGATGAGATTGTGCCATGTATGTTGAAGTGGCCTTACAATGAATAGGGCATTAATAAAGAGTTTTGTTGTGTTTTGAAATGTGTTGGAAATAAATTGTTATTGATAATAAAGGGCCATTATGTGTGGCGTCTAGGGAGAAGGGAAAACCTGATTACAAACCTCCGCTGCCTTGTGGTTACCTGCACACGGGAAGTCTTAGGGAGTAAACCCTGAAAGAAAAATCTGGAGTGGACCCGTAGGCAGTTGATCTTTGCACTGCAAGAATCTCCGGCAACTCCTGCAGCCAAGCAGCACCAACTGTATCGGCATGCCTTTCCGTTGGATCTCGTCAGCAAGGTTAGAGAGGGGGGGTCCTGGCGACTGGCATTCTCAGGTCCTCCATATATTCTGCAGGCTCGCGTCCTGGAGAGGTCACTCCAGTGCTGCACTGGCGCGCGCTCAACACGGGGAGACAGCAGATTTCCATGACGCGAATTTTCCATGATCTCCCGAGATCGACGGAGCCAACAAGAAATATGTGTGCGCAGCTGGGAGGGTGGACCATACAGTCCCACTATGCTTGCACTGGAGGTTTATCTATCCCACAACTATCCTTACCCATCCCAGCTATCCATCCCACAACTATCCTCACCCATCCCACAGCTATCCACTTCCACAGCTATCCTTACCCATCCCACAGGTATCCATCCCACAGTTATCTATCCCACAGCTATCCTTACCAATCCCACAGCTATTCTTACCCATCCCACATCTATCCCATCCCACAGCTATCCTTACGAATCCTACAGCTATCCTTACGCATCCCACAACTATCCTTACCTATCCCATAAGCATGCAAAGGCTTAACCCTGTTTTCAAAGTTTTCACCAACACTTTTTCAGTAAATAAAATGAACCAAGTGTGTGAAGCAAAGATAACCTTTATTGATAACAAACTGTATGGCTTTATTAAAAGCAAAATGACCCAAGTAAAGTGTCTTTAAGCAAATAAAAGGTGAACAGGTAACAACTCAGTCTCTGGCACTATTCTAGTCACTCTGAAGGCATGTCCATGGTCTCAGCTGTCGAACGGGCAGGGACTGTGGAGGTGGCTGTTGCTGGAGTGCTGGTCTGAGGCGCCATTGGGGTGCCTGGCCCCGAGAGTACAACAGGGGATGCGTGTGTTCAGGAAGCTCTCAGAGAGCTGACTCAGTCCGTGAGGTGAGAGGCCCTTCCTCAAGGACCTGGGATTTCAGGCACAGGACTGATGACAGATTTTCTGTTGAGGAGCTTGGCTATGGGGTGGAAGGAAGGAGGAGTGTAGTGGGGCTGTTTGGTCTGCAGCTGGGTCAGCTGAAGCATCTGCCGTGCGATGTACCTGGGCCTGGACTGTGAAGGATGCCACTGGTGTGGGAAGTCCTTGAACTCATAGCCTTGGTAGGTGAGGGACTGTTTGAAAGCCGTGGAAGGGCTGTGACATCGCCTGGGGCTGGAGGAGCAGACCTGGAGTGGGTCGGAGCAGGTTCAACTGGGCCCGGAGGGTGGTGCAGCAGTGCTGTGATCTCCTTCATCACCTGGTACTGGGCCTCAGGCAGGTCCATGAGGGTCTGGCTCATGTACGTGATGAAGGGCTTGCGGTTAGAGGATGGCATATTGCTGTGGACCAGCTGAGAGAGAAGATCTGTGCTGGTCTTGATGGTGTCCCTGATCTCCAGCAGGACAGTGTGGCTCTGGCCCTCAAGTCTGCCTCTCTGCCTGCTTCTGTGAGGTCGAGCTGGTGTGGGTGTGGGTTGGTCTCTGGCTGCTGCTTCTTCTTGCTCCATTTGAGACAAGGGATCCTCCATGTCCTCTGGCATGGGGAGTGCAGCTATTGGAGGGGTCTCTGCCCTGGGGCCCTCCAAAGACACCTGCCTAGACACGGTAGCTGTCTCCTGGTTGGAAGAGGAGTGGCTCTCTGTGGGCTGTCTGAGGGGGAAGGTTGACAGAGGGGCTGCTCTCACCCTCCAGGAAGCTGCACTTGGCCATGACATAATCTCCCGGTCTAGTGAGCTTGACAGCGGCCTGGCCAGATTTCTTCAGGTGCAGCTTACCATACCAATGTGCATGTGCTTCCACCATCCCAGGATTACATCTGAAGTGTAGCCCAGGCTCTCTGCCTTGTCTCTCCACGCTGTGCCTGCTTCCTCATGGTGTCGCCGATAGAGCCTGTGGCCCTTTCTCCACAGGTACTCGTTCTCCCTCAGCCATTCCAGCACCTCCTCCTCATGGTCTTTGGAAATGGAGTACTGTTTCCTCTCTCCCCTCTCCTTGCCTTGTCTCTTTCCCCTCTGGCAGGGGCTTCAGGGCCTTCAGCAGCAGGGCTTTGAGGGCTTTGGGGCTGGTCCATCACAGCAGCAGCACCACACCACCAGCAGCAGCAGGAGAAGCACCAGCAGCACCACCAGCAGCAGCAGGAGAAGCACCAGCAGCCAGCAACACCAGGAGCACCAACAGCAGCAGCAGAAACACCAGCCTTCAGAGTCAGCGCCAGGGGATGGGATGGTAGTTCTGTCCTTCTTGCCAGGGCTGGCAGGAGTAGGCACAGGCTTTCTCTTCTTCCCTGACTGAGATGACCATGGTGTTCTTTCAAGATGTCTCTGGCAGCAGGTCTTTCCTCTGAATGCTGACTGCTTGCAAGCTGCATCCTTTTTATCAGCGGAGCTGATGCAATTCATCTTCCCCACATGCGCAGTGAACGCTTTGCATCTGCTACGGATCCGCTATGCATCCTATAGGCATCCGTTATGCATCCGCCGTCATCCGTTACGCATCCACTCCTTCCGCTATGTGTCCGCTTTGCTATTCTCCCCGGAAGCCCTTCGGATGTGTCATCTGCTTCCATCCACTTCCATCTGCTAGGCTTCCTACGAACATCCACTTACCATCCTCAGTACGTACTACCCCCGTCCATTCCTTTTCATTGTTGTCCATTCTGTTTATGCAGATTTGGAGCACTTTTGAGAGCGGATTAACAACGATGGAGCCACCGCCGAAATCACCCCCGAAATTTTGCTCGTCCACTGTGTCCTTTTTGCATACGTTTTGCATCCGTCAGCCAGTGTGACCTAGCCTTTCGATAGACTGTATCAACCCTGCTGTTGTTTAGAAAACTAATGTATGCATATCCAGTCGAGTGAATCACTGGAGGTTTTTCAAGAAGAGACTCGACAGCCACTTGTCTGGAGCAGTACAGATAGTCCTTGACTTATGGCCATAATTGAGCCCATAATTTATGTTGCTAAGTGAAACATTTGTTAAATTAGTTTTGCTTCATTTTATGACCTTTCTAGCCATGGTTGTTAAGTGAATCATTGCAGTTGATAAGTTGTTGTTGACATAGTTGTTAAGTAAATCTGGCTTCCCCATTGATTTTACTTGTCAAAAGGCTACAAAAAGGGATCACATGACCTTGGGCCACAGTAATGGTCATAAGTATGAACCAGTTGCCAAGCACTTGAATTTTGATCACCTGATGCTGCAAAAGTTGTAAGTTTGAAAAATGGTTCTAAGTCACTTCTTTCAGTGCTGTTGTAACTTTGAATGGTCACTAAATGAACCATTATAAGTCAAGGACAATCTGTATAAAGTTGCCTGCATGAACAGAGAGTTGGACGAAATGGAGCATATAGAAAGAAGGCAAGGGATTTTGTACAAGCCTTTTTCAATGTTGTACCTGGAGAACTTAAACTAACCAAAAACACTGAAAAAGAAAATAATTTCATTTTATCCCACTTTATTCCTATTTTTTTTAATATTTAGATCAGGTTCTAAATAGTTTTTAAAAACCATCATATTAATCATCTACTAAAAATTAACTGAACAAATACGTTAGGCTGGTGAAGTGAAGAAATGTCCTCTCAAGGAAGGAAAATAAAAATATAATAAATGTCTGAGAAATTGTAAATCTTGTATTACTTTTAGTTACATTTGTCAAATACAATTAAAATTTTGTTCAGTATTTCTTTTCCTTATATATTTTTCTTGTTATTTGGATTTTTAAACTCAAAATATTTAGTTTTAGAAAATGAAATAATTAAAAAAAGAATTTTGACAAATTACAAAAAATTATTAATACAAAGGAATTATAATATTTATCTTGCAATCATAACTTTACAAATTACAATAGTTATGTATGAGAACATCTTGAAGCAATGTTTAAGTGCTAAAAATAGACCTAAGATTGCATTCTTACTTTAACAGTTACTTACTTTACTTACAGTTACTTACTTTAATACATTTAGTGTTCAAGTTTCTAACAACAATGCACTTTAATGATGTGTTAAAGTTTACTTTCTCTTTGGGTGGTATTACATAAAGTCACAGTTCTGCAGTGTGCTTCCCTTTTGCAAAAAATCAGATTAATCAATCTATAGTATAGGTATTATGCAGAACCAGATGCAAAGGGTAGCAGGAAGCCTGCATAACACAGGAAATACTAGCATGGGCTGCTGAGAAATCTAGCATTTCTATCAGCAGCAATTTCAAATACAGACCCACTGGGTTAAGTTGACACTGGTAGGAACTCATATTCTTCAGATTTTAAAGAGTCTCCAGTAGGTAAGAATACAATACAATACAATATGTGTCAGTCCTGCATGAATGTCCAAGTGCAAGTTTCCCCCATTTTTTAGAAAATAAGGCCTCCCCATAAGTACAGAAGCACAGGAAGCTTTGAGAAGGTTGAGAGAGACTTGGCTGGAATTTGCCTTCAGTTGAACACTGAATGAATCCTCAAAAGAGGCATCTTTTATACGGCAGACATAGTATTCAGCTGGTTCGCACCAGATCAGGCGAGCCAGTAGGAAGAATTTGGTGTGGGTTCCCGAACTGGTAGCAACATCTGGCTGGCCACACCCCTGATCCTGCTTGCTCACTTGCCCCACCCACCCAATGCTTGCTTGTTCCACCACCCCTGCCCATCCGCATGCCACTCACCCCGCCCAGTCACTTCTCCCCTCCTGGGTCCTCATGGCTTGCCATTCTAGCCTATCCACATGGTGCCTGCACCCCAGCTGAGCAGCCCTGATCTTCCTACTCACAGGTAAGTCTACGAGTCATGCTAGCCCCTCCCCCACCATCCCCAGACTGTTCTGGGCCTTGCCTTCTGTCCCCTCATTTTTTCAGGCCTTCCCTCCCGTCTCCACACTTTTCCAGGCCTCCCCTACTGTCCCTGCTCTTTTCTGGGCCTTCCAGTCCCCAGGTTCAGCTGGCTGTCAAAGCCAGCGTGGCTCCATCTCACATGGTGCTTTCCCAGATTTCCCTACCACACGGTAGGGCAGATGGATGTCCCAACCAGGATTGCTGAAAATTGTGCACCTCATATGCAGCCCTGGCTGGGACATCCACCTGCCCTGCCCTGCCCTCCCACTGCCACCACCCACAAGAAAGTAAGCGGCTGCCAGAGGTCTTTGGGAGGGAGGATGCTGCTGCCACTGTAGCCATCTGCAGAGGTGCTTTGGGATGGCAGGAATGGGGAGGGGGTGCTCCATGGCCCTGCCATGGCTGCCAGAGGTCTTTATGAGGGAGGGCAGATGCTGCTGCTGCTGCCATCTTCAGAGGTGCTTTGAGAGAGCTGGAGTGGGGAGATGCTCCATGGCCCCACCGCAGCTGCCTAAGGAGTTTAGGAGGGAGGGTGGATGCTGCTGCCACTGCTGCCATCTGCGGAGGTGCGTTGGGAGGAATCCAGCCTTCAAGCAGTTTTGCAGGTTAACAGACATGCATTTGCAACTAGCCAGCCCCGACGAGGAACTGAGGCTTGGAGCAGTTTAAAAAAGTACTTTCAAGCAGCCACTTGAAAACATGACTGTGGGTAGAGGAGTGGTCCATTAAGTTCGAAAACTGCTCCAAGGCTGGATTCCTCATGGACACTAGACATATCGGTTTCCCCTTGTGAGTAAAGTGGAAGTAAAAATTTTTGAATCCCACCACTGCTATACAGGCAAAATAAATGTAGACAAAATACATGCCAGTTTCCAGGATTTCCAGTCCATAGTTACCAGCATCCACTTGCACTGTTGAATCATCACAATCATGTTCCCATTTCCAGATGATAGATGTCTGAGTTGATGAAGAAGGGACTGGTGCTTTCATGGATAAGTAAGATTGGGGTTGGGGGAATCCAAATGAAAATACGAAAATATTTATTTATATGCAACAAAATATTCCAGCATACCATCAATTCCTGACAGGGGTGCTCTATTTCAGGGTCTTGTTCAACCATGGCTGCCATCAGAATACTCTTAATCTCACCTGCCTTTTATTTTTCTCGTCAACTGGGACTCAAGCAGATTTATCTTTCCCAAATTACTAAGGTTTTGTATTTCTGCACACCATCAGATGCTTCACTGTATGCATATAAACACAAATAAATAGAACTGTTTTGTTCAACTAACTTTATTGAGGTATTCCCCACTAGGAGAATGAGTGCATTCAGGGAAACATAGTGAGACTGGTGATGAATAACACACAACCAGCACACAGATACACTGAATAGTAAAATGTATATTTTTACTTCCAGTAAACAGGTAAACAAAGTCCAACAAACAGTCCAAATCATATACAGTTAAAGCGGTTACTATTCAAAACAATCAGTCCAGGGATAATCCAAAAACGACGTCCTTTTCAGTATCATAAACNAGACTCACAGCAATTTAAGCAGAATGATGTTCAGGCAAAAGGGAATGCAAAAAAGCACAAACCAGGTTTCTGGCTCCATCTTATGGCTATTGGAGGAACCTCAGCCAGTCACAATTACGGCATTCTCTTAAAGATACAGTATTAAATGACTATCTTGGTTTATATATTGCCAACCGAACTGTTAGGTGACGATCATTCCTAACAAACTCCATCATCAATTTACTGAGAATTCAGACAGAAATTTTGGAGGGAAGGAGGAGGAAAATTAAAAATAATACAGATTTTAGTGGTAAGAATCTTTTGTGGGATTACAAGTAGTCCTTGACTTGTGACTACAATTGAGCCTGCAATTTCAGTCATAGGTTGTGATGGTCATGAAATGGATGATCACATCATGGGTGCCCATGTCCAGGTTTTAAGACTTTTGCAGCAGTCATTAAGTGAACATGGTGGTCATAAAGTGAGCACTGCAATCATTAAACAAATGTCATGGTTGTAAAGCAAACTCATTATTTATTATATTGATTTATTTATTTATTCATGAACAGTTATATTGCTGCCTACTCACTCATGGTGACTCAAGGCAGCTTACATGAATATAAAAACATCATATAAAAATAATAAAATAATTAAAATAATAAAATAATAGCCACCCACACCTCCATCCTGGTGACTATGCATATTCTATACAAGCCATTTAATGGGATCCATCCAACTCTTGCTTCCCCAGGCCCACTGGCAGAACCGTGTCTTCAGGGCCTTCTGGAAAAGTGCTAGAGTGGGGGCCAATCTAATCTCTGGGAAATGATGTTCCAGAGAGAGGGAGCCACCATGAAGAAAGCCCTTTTTCTGGGTCCCGCTAGATGTATCTCCCTAGGCGATGGGACCCACAACATCCGTTGCCTTCCCACTCTAGTGGGTTTAGTTTAGTTTAGTTTAGTTCAGTTCAGTTCAGTTCAGTTCAGTTCAGTTCAGTTCAGTTCAGTTCAGTTTAGTTTAGTTTA
>BHFT01002884.1:0-40723 GCA_004320025.1 Laticauda laticaudata
TGTACCCACTGGAAACTGGGTATGCCAGATCTGTTGCAGTGCATTATTAAAAGGGTGCATAGTCCCCACAATTCTTACGACCCATCGGTTTTACTTGGGGGACTATTGGGGTCTCCCAGCGTGCGATGATTCTATTGGTATCAGGACCCATTGTGCAATGAAGCCTTATCTAGTTGCTCATCTATTTTTGCTTGAGCATTGAAAGAACTCGTCGTGGTTTAAGACGGATTGGGGCCAATCATTTGGTTTCACATTAAAATGTATTTGGGGATCCCCAGTACTTGCCTAATTGTCCGTCGGAAAAACTTCTTTGAATTCCTTCATCAGTCCTGCCTCCCAGTCGGTTTTCTCGAGTGGTTGATGCCCCATCACCTCGATGCCTAATGGCGCAAACCATTCGAGACCAGCGAGGCGTGGGCTGTCTCTGTCCACAATTGTTAGCGGAGTTACTTTTTCCATGCTTTTAAAGCTACATGGAAGTGTGCCAATTCCGTACACAGGAATTCTGTTCCCTTGGTAGTTTCCTTTAATGGTTAGTTTTCTTGGTTCTCCAATCTTGGTTTTTGTAAGCTGGCACTACCGCTTAATCGTCCAGGATTACCATGGATAGGTAGATCCGGAATCCACTTCCATTCGTGCATGGCCGGCCTTCGATGCTGACTGCACATGCACTTTTCGTTGTGTCTGGTTGTCTGAGTGGCCGATTGGTGACGCTTGGTGGGTTTCTTGCCGTCATTGGGTTTCGCTGAGGCCGGCTTGCTTCAATTCTCCCGGTTCCTGGGGCGTGTTGTCGGCATCGCTTGGGCTGTAGGTCGTTGGTTCACAGACCTTAGGTGATGTGCCGCCCGTTTCTCACAGTACAGCAAATGGCGTCGTAAGAAACCAGCACTCTGACAGGGGTGGTCGCCACCGCATCCGCGCACTGGAAACCTGACTTACGACCTCTCCGCCGGTTCTCGCTCTGCCTGAAATTCGGTGGATCTCTCCTCCTCGTCTGTCGGTATTGGGTGAGGTTTCGACGTCCTCGTGGTTGTGCTGTTGTGGCTTTGTGACCCAGCCTCGGTTCTTTTCTCGGAGATGCAGTTGGTGCTCCGACTTGTCTAGAGGTCCCTTTGTTCGTTTGACAGCATCGTTGGCCCACTGATTTTTTCTTCCCCCAATTTAAGGCCCCCCTTGCTGCGGTGGTTTCACAATGGCTTACAGTAACGCGTAATGTCGCCCGAGCCATTTAGTCTGGCTGTGGTAGTGGGTCTCTGAGACCGAGGGTACCACGTCGAGTCTCTCAAGAGCGTCGTCCATGTTTTAGAAGGCCGGCACGACCTCCGATGTTCCTTAGTGCTGCCACGAAATCCCCGATGCTCTCTCCATCCTTCTGATCCCAATGGTAGAATTCATGTCTCCGGGTCAGATTTGGAACGGCCGGGGCGTAGTGGTTTCGAAGTAGCCGATCTAGGTCTGGCCAAGCCATCTCTTTCACGTCTTCTGTCTTGGCCAACGCTTTGGCCATCTTGAATATGGCTGGTCCGCAGTGGGTCAACAACACAGCTCTCTTCCGGTGGTCGTTTACATCTTTCAAGTTGTTGCTCTCGAGGAACATGAGGAATCGATTGATGTATGATTCCTAGTCCTTGGTTACCTGGTTGAATGGTGCAGGTGGCGAGTTGCTGCCGGCCATCTCGTCGGTTGTTCAGCTCGGTTGCCACATGCCCACCTGGTCTCTTTGTCTCAAAATCCCATCCTCGTCGCCAGTGTGGAAGCGCGGGAGACTCAAGACCAGCGTAACTTCAGCTCTTTATTAAAATGTATAGATCTGTGCTGGACCTGCGAGCCGTGGCAACTCTTCTTATAGCGGCAACTCTTCTTACCCAATGACAGCCTTCTGAATCTCCCACAATCGGCTCGGCCAATCGCGGCAGATTTTTTACTGACCAATCACCATTGTTCTTCCGTCCAATCACAGTGCAGTCCATCTTAGCCAATCAGGTGAGTGTATTACAAGAATGTTAATATGGAACAACCTTCATGTGTCACAAAATAAACAAGTCTCCTATGGAATCATCATTGTTTTTTTTTTACATTTTTGAAATAGCATCAGGACCCACATCTGTACCAAGATTCAGAGACACTGACCGAATGGGGGTTATCTGGTAGCTTTTCCGCTTCATGATTGTGGTGACATGTGGATCACAATACATATGTACCCCTGCCAATTGTGTCCTGATCAGTGTACACCTGAGGATGTTATGGCAACATGACAGGATGCAATTAAAGTTGCTTGTTTCTGAGCAAAATTTGTTTAACTTGTACACATTTTAATGTTGTATTTTATATTTTATTTTGTAGAGTATGCCTTATTTTAATTGTGATGCTTCTGACACGAATCAATCAATCTGTACCCAAGACCATCGTTCTTCAATATAACATCCAGCTACAGAGTACTCTTACAAATCTTAGATCTTAATAAATATTTTTTCCTGGGTATTTTAATTAAATTATATTCAAATGATTTTTTTAAAGTTAAAGCAGAAGGTAATTCATTTTAAATATTCATTTTTGTGGCTGTTGCATATTTGTCTTGTTACAATGAGATATGACCATACTGTTTGATGTGTTTATTTACTCCTGTGTATTTTGCACTAACAGACCCTACCAGTCAGTGGTGGGATTCAAATTTTTTTACTACCGGTTCTGTGAGAATGGCTTGATGGGTGTGGCAGGGGAAGAATACACATCCAAGAGCTGTCTGGGTCTGAAGATGGAGAAGAGTGGAGTTTGGACTCTATGACAAGCTGATGGTGGAGCTGAGGAATGAAGACCCTCGTGCATTCCAGCACTCATGAGGATGCTGCACGCCATGCTTTACAAAGTTGTGGAGCGTCTGAGACACAGGTGACCCAAGTCAAGCCACCAACTTCGTCCCAGCCTGGACCCTGACTAGATGCACTGACTCTGCACCAACCTGGCCTCTGGACCACGCTACAGAAACATTTAGTATGCCTGGGAGGGTCCACACAACACCATCAGCATTGTGGACATAGAATGGTGCAGCCATCATCGAAGAATACATGGAGAGCTCCTCCAGTGCCCCACCACTAAGAAGCTGAGGAAAGTTGCAGAGCAGTGTTATCAGAGGTGAACTTCCCCACACCGTTGGAGCCATAGATGGGAAGCACGTGCCTGCAAAGCTCCAACCAAGTCAGGGTCCACTTATTTCAACTACATGGGCAAGGACTAAACCTGATAACACTGTGGATGTGCAAGGTCCCAACAAGCTTCACGTGAGGAAAAGCATCGTAACTCCTGAAACACTTGGGCAACTCCCCAGCTGAGCAGTTGAAGTGCGCAAGACAGGATGTAGATGCTTAATGATGCTTCCTTCAGCCTGTCTCATAACAACTGATGAGATTGTTGCCAGTATGTGAGTGCCTTACAATGAATAGGCATAATAAAGAGTTTGTTTTATGTTGAAATGTGTTGATCAATGAATAAATTGTTATTGATAATAAAGGGCCATATGTTGGCAGTTGGAAGGTGGACCATACAGTCCCCACTATGCTTGCACTGGAGGTTATCTATCCAGAACTATCCTTATCCAACAGCTATCCTTACATCCACACAGCCTATCATTACCCATCCCACAGCTATCCATCCCACAAGCTATCCTTACCCATCCCACAAGCATGCAAAGGCTTAACCCTTTTTCAAAGTTTTACCAACACTTTATTACGTAAAAAAAATGAACCAAGTGTGAAGCAAAGATAACCTTTATTAATAACAAACGTATGACTTTATAAAAAGCAAAATGACCCAAGTAAAGTGTCTTTAAACAAAAGATAAGTGGAACAGTAACAACTCCAGTCTCTGCACTCTTCTCAGTCACTCTGAGGACGTGCCCATGCTGAGAGTGTAAAGGGCCAGGACTGTGGGGTGCTGTTCTGGAGTGCTGGTCTGAGGTGCCATTGGGTGCCTGCCCGAGACGTACACACAGGAATGGGTTTGCAGGAAGCTCTTCAGAAGACTGACTCAGTCCCTGAGGTTGAGGGCACTTCCTCAAGGCCGGATGTGAGGCCCAACACTGATGACAGATGTTCTGAGAAGGGCTGGCTGTGGGTGGAGGAGAAGGACGTGTAGTGGGCTGTCTGTCTGCAAGCTGGGTCAGCTGAGGAGTCTGTGGCATCCAGAAATCTGTGTCTGGACTGGGAAGGGCTGCCTCTGCTGTGGAATCCTGGTAGTGTAGGCTGGTAGGCGAGGGGCTGCTGAAATCCGTGAAGAGCTGTGACATGCCTGGGTGGAGAGCAGACCGGAGTGGGTGCAGCAGTTCAGCTGGGCCTGGAGGTGGTGCAGAAGAGCTGTGATCCTTTCCTCATCGCTGGAACTGGGCCTCGGCATGTCCATGAGGGTCTGCCTCACGTACCTGATGAAGGGCTTGTGGGTGGAGGATGTTTTGTTGAAGTGGACCAGCTGGGAGAGGAGATCTTGTGCTGGCTTTATTGCGTCCCTGATCTCCAAGAGGACAGTGTGGCTCTGTCCCTCCGGTCTGGCCTCTCTGCCTGCTTTCTGTGGAGGGAGCTGGGGGTGGGTGGGTTGGTCTCTGGTGGCTGCCGCTTCTTGCTCCATCTGAGACAGGGATCCTCCACATCCTCTGGCATGGGGAGTGCAGCTGTCGGGGGGTCTCTGTCATGGGACCCTCCAAAGACACCTGCCTGGACAAGGGTAGTCGTCTCCTGGCTGGAAGAGGAGTGGCTCTCTGTGGGCTGTCTGAGGGAGAGGGTTGACAGGGGGGCTGCTCTCGGTGGCAGATCTCACCCTCAGGAAGCTGCCACCTGGCCATGACATAGGTCTCCAGTCAGGGAGCTTGATACGGCCTGCCCGGATTTCTTCAGGTTAGCTTGCCATATCAGGTGTGCATATGCTTCCACCACCCCAGGAGACATCTGAAGTTAGCCCAGGCTCTTCGCCTTCTGTCTCCACACTGCCTGCTTCCTCTTGGTGTCGAGATAGGGCCTGTGGCCCTTCCTCCACAGGACTCGTTCTCCCTCAGCCATTCCAGCACCTCCTCCTCATGGTCTTCGGAAATGGAGTACTGTTTCTCTCCCCTTTCTCCTTGCCTTGCTCTTCCTCCCTCTGGCAGGGCTTCAGGGCCTTCAGCAGAGGGCTTTGAGGGCCCTTGGGGTTGGTCCACCACAGCAGCAGAAGCAGAGAAGGCATCAACAGCAGCAGGAGAAGCACCAGCAGCACCAACAGCACCAGCAGCACAGCAAGAGTAGCAGCAGCAGCAGCAGCAGCAGCAGCAGGAGAGCACCAGCAGCACCAGCAGCACCAGCACCAGCAGGAGAAGCACCCGCAGCACCAGCAGCACCAGCAACACCAGCACCAGCACCAGCAACATCAGGAGCAGCAGCAGCAGCAGCACAGCACCAGCAGCTTCAGATCAGCGCCAGGGGTGGGATGGTGTTCTGTTCTTCTTGCCAGGGCTAGCAGGAATAGCACAGGCTTCCTCTTCTTTCCCCATGTGTTCTCTCAAGATGTCTCTGGCAGCAGTCTTTCCTCTGATAGTGACCTGCTTGCAAGCTGCCTCCTTTTATATCCATGGAGCTTCCGCAATTCATCCTCCCCACATGCGCAGTGAACACTTGCATCCGCTAGGCATCGCTAGCATCCTATAGGCGTCCGTGAGCATCCCTGTCATCCGCGCACATCCGCCTAGCACCTTCCTTCCGCATGCGTCCGCTCGCTATTCTCTCCCGGAAGCCCTGCGGATGTGTCATCTGCTTCCATCCGCTTTCATCCACTAGGCTTCCTACGAACATCCGCTTTACATCCCCACTACATCCTCCCCCCATCCGTTCCTTTCCGTTGTTGTCTGCTCTGTTTATGCAAATTTGGGGCACTTGTGAGAACGGATAACTACAGATGGAAATTTTGCTCATCCGCTGTGTCCTTTTTACATACGTTTTGCATCCGTCGGCTAGTGTGACCTAGCCTTAAGTCCTCTTTTATTGCCTTCAGCTCTCTTACAAAATAATGATCTTCAAGCTCTTTGTATTCATTTAATGCATTACCTGCAGATGTTGAATATTATATAATATATACTGTTAAACTCCTCCCATTGTCTCCCCTCATATTTTGAAAAGTTAATTTGAAAGCCCAACCTTAGAGCTGTTAATTTCGATTCTTAGAATCGGGGAAAAAAAAAAAAGAAATGTGATTTATGGTCTCCCCCACCACCACCACCAATCCTTTCAACCTATGAGATGTTCACTTCTTGTTATCATCGCTTTGGTGATGATTCATATTTCATAATCAACATTAAACACTTAGCAATCGGTTGTCAGATCAACATGAAGCAGAATGATGAAAGAAGCACTTGAGCACTGTAGAGACTATGATGATCTATTAAGTGCTTCTCTTGCACAACTTGGCCAAGTGTCAAGGGGGATCATTAAGCCATAAAAGTGTTTTTGAAGTTCCAAACTGTGAGTAAGAGAGAAGATGGTTTATGTCAGACTATGCTCTTGGGACATCTCACCCAGATTACATTTTCCTGTTGGATATAGTTTCTATCAGGATTATGTGATCCTTCCTACATAAGAAATTGATGATATTAATCAACCTTAGCTGACCTAGAAAACTAAGCAGCCTGGTTAAAGTTTAGATCTAGAAAATCCCAAGGCATTCTGTTCTCTTCCATTCCATTCCATTCCAATATTCTATTCTGTAGCTGCCCATTTCAACAATTGACCATGTTCACCATGTGTGCTTAGGTTTAAGTCCAAGAAAGATATTTGGGACTTCTTTAGACAAAGGATATGAAATATTCCATAATAATACATATCCTGAAACATATCTGTTTTTATGATACCTTAGTTCAGGATTTTCTAAATTGTGTAACATTATTCCCCTTGGTAAGTACAGAAGGAGTCCAGGGGGGGGATGTGAACAGTCTTTTAGTTACATTGTTGCAATAAATCCACCTTTCCCAAACTTTCATTTTGTTGCTTTCATTGTTCATTTGTGTACATTTCCATGTTTTGATTTTTAGGGAAAGCGTGTCCATTAAAACTACAGTAAAGCTGGCTTGGTGACTTTGGGTCATTCATTTTTTCTTAGCCCAACCCACTTCCCAGGGTTGTTGTTGTTATAAGGAAAATAGGAGGAGGGAAGGAGTATTAGATATATTCACCACCTTGAGTTATGTACTGTATAAAGTAATAAAGATGAAATAAAAATTTAATTAATTAAAGAGAAGTGGGATGACAAACATTTAGGAGCTTCATTCTTATATCTACTGTCTATCTACGCATGCTTTATTATCTGTATGTTATCTCCTGCTTTCTTAAATGTTCCATGTTTCTCTACCTTGTGTTCATTTTGATACTAAATAAAGTTTTTAAATGAAAAATCTTAGAACTGTTGCCAGTGCTGGAAAATTTAAAAAAAAAATCACCAAAGATAGCATTGGCAAAGCATCCCAAAAAAGTGTGAGATGGAGGACAATTTAAATGTTTCCAGCTAAGTAAAATTCTTGAAGCAAATACCACACCCTGATGCTCTAGGCAGCTATTTTTCTATGGTTCCCAAGCTCTTCTTCCATGTTTCTTGCATCTCTGTGTCACAATGAGCTTTTGAGGTTCATAAACACTTTAATAGTTGATCTGTCCATTATAAAAATGGATAGAAATTGCAATATGGAAGGTAACCAGAGGTGGTATTCAGCAGGTTCTGACCAGTTCTGGAGAACCGGTAGCGAAAATTTTGAGTAGTTTGGAGAACTGGCAAATACCACCTCTGACTGGAGATTTTACAGTATCCTTCCCCTGCCATGCCCACCAAGCCACGCCCAATAAAAAAAATTGAATCCCACCACTGAAAGTAACCCCAGTAAAATCCCAATCAGATATGCCTGTTGAGCTGGTTCCAATGTAGTGTGTCAGAAGAAACTTGATACATCTGTATTTCTTGCTTTGCATCCAAAGACCCGTTGGACTCCTCTTTACTCATGCTGCCATGCTTCCACCCACACCAGCTACTTTGATTTCCACCCTGTTTCAGCTTGAAGGTAGAAAAGGCTGTGAAATTGTTGCTTGAAAACGCCATCTGACTCAGCCTAATTCACTGAAGACTAATAAGGAAGATGCACTGATTGGTAGGCACAGCTGTGGCTTTCTGTGAGCATTCACATGCTGTTTTTCTTAGTGTTAATCTAACATCCTAGGAGAACTTTTTATCACTGCATTGATCAATAATCATTTCTTCAAGGAATAGCCTAGCCCTCTTACATTACATGTGATTGCTGTGACTACATCTTTGGGCTTAGTGCGTGTCAATTTTTTCAGCTTTCAATTTCCAAACATTAGGGGTGCTCAAAAGTTGTGACATGCCTTGGGGATTGTAGAGATATTTTGGTTACTTTAATATAATTTAGATGTGCTTGGTCAGTAATTACATAAATATCACAACTTTTTTACATTTTGTTTGTTTCATTTGAAATGGGCAATCATATTTCCTACCCAATCCAACAGTATAATTCTCAACAAATAACAGCTGGTTTTTTTAAAATGTCCATTGAGTTTTGCAATGTGCTACCAAAAGCCAAGATGTTAATGATCAGAAAAGAAATCAAACATTTAGTATCCAAATCTCACTTGAAAAAGTGTGTGTATGTGTGAGAGGGAGTATTTTATTCTTCCTCCCATCTAAAATGCATTCTGGATTGTTCCAGTCTGAGGCAATTCTGATTGTTATCCTATTTTCCAATATTGTTATATTTTAGTGTTGTCTGGATAGTTATACTATACAGTCCTCAATTTACAACTGTTTGTTTCAGGATGGCTTGAAGTTACAACAGAAAAAGTGACCCATCCTCCTAATTATAACCATTGCCCTTTCCCACAATCATGTGATTGCAATTGAGGTGCTTGGCAATCAGCTCACATTTATGGTTGCAGAGTCTTGTGGTCATGTGATCACAACATTCCTAGATGGCTTCCGAAAAGCAAATCAGTTGGGGAAGCTGGATTCCCTTAACAACTATGTAAATTCACTTAATAACCATGATAAAATGATCATAACATTGTTTCCAATCATGTGATGCCTCCCTTAACAACCACATCACTTGATGCAACAAAAATGTAACCCAAACCCAATGGAAACAACAAGGGAGCAAATTCCAAGTGTGATAGATAAGGGAATAATATACAGAGGTTTTTGGGGCCTTGATTAACCACTTCAATACTCAGCCCATTTTTGCTTCTTATATCAGCAAATATATTATTTGCTTGCATACCAATTCAGGGCAAGGTTGTCCAACTTAAAATGTAACAAAAAGTTCTTTGGGGATCTGAAGAATGGCATGATTCTTCGATAAGTGAAACATCTTCAAGGAAAAAAAAAGAAAGTCCAACTGCCTTTTGAAAAGCACCTTTGGGACAACCATGACTTGGATGACTGAGAATCTCCACAGACATTCATGAATGGCAAGTTCTGAAACATTTACAAAACTGTATATCCCTAGATTTGTCTTCCTTGAAAGGGTAATCAAGGAATCATAAATTATGAGAACTGATCAGATTCTTAACTCATTCAATCTTATTTTAGTACAGGGGTGTTGTTGCAATTATGGCATCCTTAATGAATGTCAATTTCTGCTAAAATGTCTCCAGTAAAAGTCTTTTCTGATTCAATTCCATCTCTCGCTATCTACAATGAGGGCTCTTCTCCAGCAAGCTATGGCTGTAGTAAGAGAACCAGTATCAGGTTCATAGGTAAAGTGGCAATATATAAATAAAAGAAATAATTTTAAAAGGTGGAAATTACAACCCAGAATATTCTATGTGTGTAGGTGGTGTGTGTGTGTGTGTGTGTGTGTTTGTAACCAAAGCAACAGGTTTGTGGAATCCTTATTGCTCCCTGAGCTTGTTGTTTGCCTGCAAATGCTTCTTTGCTCTCTGTTAGGTGTTGATGAGCCACTATACATAAACAGAGTGTAAACATCACTCCCCTCTAGCACTGAAGATGTTACCTAATTGGGTAATGAAACACCTGCAAGAAAATAACCAGCCAAGAGAGTACCAAGGACCCAACAGTTCAATCCTGAACTACAAATATTCTCTTCTACTAACTTGATTGAGTTACAGCAAGGTTGTATTAATCAAGCTGGAGAAATGTTCTCCCTTCTAGGTCCACTGACTTGATGACTACAAGAGAATGTTGACATTCATGTATATCTCAATCTAATCGTAGTGAATCTTTCTGATTACTCAACATCAGTTTCCTATCACTCAACACAATCATTTATTACAAAATCAGTACAGGTGTTTGCTTTTTGAGCATGTCTTAAAATATGTAAAAACTCAACTAACATGCATGTATACCTGATCTAAAGCTTTTTTTTAAATCTGCTTTCTTCCTTTCCTCCACAATAAAGCCTAGTGATCACTGCTTATACATAACTGACTTCAGCTTTATTCCCACGTGTGATTACAAAGAATGGCAATTTAAATATTTCTTAAGGTTTGAAATTCCCCTAGCAAGTTCTTTCTCAGTACCTTAAAGAATCAGACCATGAAACCACCACCTCTGGTTGCAATTCTTCTAAACAATGAGAGGTCTATTTACAAGTCAACTTACATCCAGATGCTAGATTGGAAATCACTACTGGCAGGAGGAGAAATGCCCAACTCTTCATTTTCACCACAGCCCATATGCTGAATCTCCAAGAGGTACAGAAAATAGATCCAACCAACTTCAGCCAGTTGTCATTGCTACATCAGTATATATTACATGTGGAGACAAACTAGGAGGAGCTTGAGGTTCAAAGATAGATAGCACAGCATCCCACAAGGAAGGAAGAGGCGTGTCCACCAATATCAACCCTTGCCATAGGCATGAGTCTATGTGTTCTAGTCTGATATAAATCAAATTAATCCAAGCAGGAAATTCCTGTTTGCAGCTACCGTGACACACGCATCTGCCCATAAGACAAAAAGTGTGCTGAGATACAGCTATTTGTAGTGAATTCATTTGGGAAGGCCTTTATCTGTGTAGGATGCCCATTAGCACCTTCAAAACATGATGCTAAAATGATAGCATCACCAAGAAGTTGATCCAGGTCAGTCTCATCTCTCAAATCTCACCTCTCAGACATAAAATTTGCAGCATGAGACAAGCTACATACTTTCAGCCATGAATCTTCATATCCATTAGCAATGTATGAGGATTCCGCAAATACCACCGGGATCCTTAAAGTCAGAGAAGAAGACTTCAAAGACCAGCTGCCTTACAGATAGTAAATCCCCGCGTGGATGGGGAGGATTGGCCAAGATCTTTTTAAATTTTAACATTCTATGATTCTATATGCAGATTAGTAGCAGCCAATGGTATAGTTCATAATACCATGATATTCAACATAGATAAATAAATAGGTATGTGTGTGTGCGTGTGCACGCACATAAGAGGGAAGAGGAAGAGGAGGTAGAAGGAGGAGGAGGAGGAGGAGGAGGAGGATGGACAGGTAGAAGGGTGGATGGATGGATGGATAGATAGATAGATAGATAGATAGATAGATAGATAGATAGATAGATAGATAGATAGATAGATAGATAGATAGATAGATAGATAGATAGATAGATGTGGGGATGGACAAAGTGTAAATGGCCTAGAAGTGTAGAGACCCAGGTTCAAGTTGTCCCTTAGATATGGAAGCTGGCTGGATATCTTTGGGATAGCCACTGTCTTTCAGCTCTGGACTGGGAAGTCAAAAAATCTCTATTTATTATTTATTATGGTGGACATTTTAAAACAGGGAAACTGAAGTTGTTCTAATGTAGAAGGATAACAGTGCTTTTAAAAAAATAATTGTCAGGGTTCAATTTTCTGTTTCACTTGATCCCCATGAGATTTGAAGACAAGACATTAAATAACTGGCAGAGATAGTAAAGCAATTTTATATGAATTAATGATAAAAGACCAAGAGTAAATTTCAATGTTTTATAAGATTCAAGAGAACAAGACATATTGGCAATACTAAAATTTAAATTACCAAGATAAATGGGTAATTTAATTTATCAAGATAATTTAAATTGTCAAGCTAATTTGGACATTAGATTGGATGATAGATAATACTTTGTTTCTAGATTGCTTCTATGGAAGAAATAGGACCTTCAGATGTCAGCTCAAATACCTTTCTTTAATATAAATAGAAAAGTACAAAGTTTAAGAAACCACTTAAGAATAAATAGCATTTTAAATGTATGGGATGGAGCAAGAAACAATCCATATTTATGGCCGCTTACTTTTATATTAAACTAACTTTGATATTAAATAATTTCCATGATAGAGAATGTACAAAGAAATGTAATCAGGAAGGGACAATAACTTATTAATAAGAAGATGGAATACTTCAAAATTTTCTCCTCCAAATTGCTAGAGCCACATCTTCAGTTTCAGTATCTACAAATAAGCAGTATAGTTCAAAAGGGATTACAAAACTCAGATAGAATGCTGAGAAATTCAGCTGTTTGGAAAAACCTATTCCACAAAATTCAGATCATTCACTGGAGCTTATCTATATCCTGAAATAGAATTCAGAAAGGAACAAGTCAAAGACTATGAGTAAAGTGATGCAGAATTTAAGAAGATCAATTGATATGCAGCAGTGAAAGTATCAGTGGAAGAAAAAAATGTTATATTTATGGTTAATATGCACTTAGAAAAAAATTGCTACACGATGTAAATGACAATGAGAAAGGACTTCCAATGTAAGAAAGTATGCAATTGACTTACTAAAAGAATCTACCAAGGCTTTTTCTCTCCACTGCCAATTCAAGCAGGAGTTATTAATCCAGGAAGACTCGCAAATTGCACATCAGTTCCACCTAAGGAAAGTGCAACTCCATTTAAGATGGAAAATTCCTGGCATAGTCAATGAGGAGATATATGGATTACACATCTACAAATAGGAATGTTTTCTGCCCATTGATTTTGTAAAACCTAAACAGGGTAAGGTTGTTTTATATCCTGTCTTGAGCAATATCATCTTCTCATGGGGCCTCAGAAGCAGATCTGTTGCAAGGCCTACTGCCTGATTATTCCTGAACCTGCTATCTGTTCAACAGGTCTTGAACACTGGGCTTTTACTCCAACCCTGCATAATTACCTACATTGCTTCATGTTGTATTAATTTATGGTATATGTCTGTCAGTGGTGGGATTCAATTTTTTTTACTACCGGTTCTGTGGGCATGGCTTGGTCGGTGTGGCAGGGGAAGGTTACTGCAAAATCCCATTCCCTCCCCACCCCACTAACCTGCCTTCCAGCTCCGTTCTCCTGTGCAGGGCAACAAAAGAAGACCCAGCCAATCAGCTGGAGAATAGGTGGTGTTTGCCAGTTCTCCAAACTACTAAAAAAAAAATTCTCAAAATTCTCCAGAACTGGTCAAAACCTGCTGAATATCACCTCTGATGTCTGTTCCTCCTTTTATGCTGGTATTTTATTATTTTGATTTTATGTACTGTGGTTTCGTTTTTAATGTGTATGCTGCCCAGAGTCATTGTTGAGTCTCTCTCTCTCTCTCTCTCTCTCTCTCTCTCTCTCTCTCTCTCTCTCTCTCTCTCTCTGTGTGTGGGTGGGTGGGTGTTTGCTATACAGTATTATAGTTCAGGGTGTCAACTCCATGGAGCAATTTTTGGCCAGCTTGCTTCATTTTTGACACATATTTTACTTCTTCTTTTTTATTGTTTCAAGAGAGCAAATTAAAAAAAAAAAACCAGCAACAGATTATCATTTGTGGCAGAAACATATCTCAAGTAACAAGGCCAATCCAGGAAATAGAGAAAGAAACTAAGTTGGCCAAAATCCCCAAAATTCAACCTTCAACTCAGAAATGGTTTTTTATTTATTCTTATTGTTAGCAAGACGAAAGCTTCTAGCTGACATACTAGCCACAACAAAGAACCTAGATTCTTTTACTCCACCCATTTGGATAAGAAAGCTCATCAAATAATCTTTTGGCACAAATTCATACCTGCCAGCACGTCACACAAAAGATTCATGTGAAACAATTGTGTATACACAGTTGGCACTTCCCATTCAATCTCTATGAAAAATATCTGTCCATCTTTGAATTTATGTCCCATGATAAATCCTTGCTAATGCAGACAATACTGGACAATCTGTGGGACTGCCCTTCCTTAAGGACATCTATCCATCCTACCAGGTAGACAGGCTGAATACACTCCTTGTCCCTTTCCCAAATGTTGTCATTTCTTGGGAACCAGGAAGTGTGCCTTTTTTGTGACAGTCCCTGCCCAATGGAACACTCTTCCTCCTGAAGTTCAGCAGATCTCTGCCCTTTTTGCCTTCCATAGAGGCTTGACAGAGGATTAGATAATGGCACATCTGGAATGGTGCCAGATGTGCCATTTTTATTGTTTTAATGTTTTGTGTTTAACCAGTTGTGTTTTGTAGTTTTTTAAATGATCTTATATGTCTGTTGATTTTTGTTTGGGAGACACCCAGTTGGCTGAAAGATGGGTGTCTATATAAATATTTTTAATAAATAAATAGAGGGGGTGCCTTATATAGTAGGTCAGGAGTGAGGAACGATGGCCCTTTTATGACTTGTGGACTTTAACTCCCAGAATTCCTGAGCTTATGAATTCTGGGAGATGAAGTCCACAAGTCATAAAGGGGCCATCATTCCCCACTTCTGCTGTAAACAGTTGCATTTTGCATGTGAGGAAGATTGAACTGAAATGACATCTCACATCCAGCCACAGCAGAGTCATCACAGCAGAGTCACATCATATATCAGGACTTTTCCCCCTTCGCTAAACCCTGTGTGGGCATGGTCACCATGTGACGCATCCGGCTGATGGACAGGGAGTTTGACAGCCCTGGTCTATGCTGTGTCCATCTTTATTGTCCCCACTCACTGGAAGAGGGTTTGTATCACACAAAACATCTGTGTGATGAATCACCATGAATAGAAGTCCACCATGGGAAACACTAACCTTCCTTGCATGAAGAACAAGGGAAAATGTGAGAACAGGATGAGCATGTTTACCCTAGTTTCTCTGAAATAATAGCAGGAGCTTTGTTCTTTTCTTTGTCTCTGTTTTTCAGAGGCATCTTCATCCCTTTCTGCATCTTCATCCTTTTGCCCACTTTTATTAATATTTTCCTTTACTATTTATTCATTTTCAATACAACTTCTTCTAGCAGCACATCCTTATTGAAGATAAAGCCACTGCCACGCCATCAGCCCCAATTCACAGGTGGAGGGAATCTCATTTAAATATAAGATATGGATATTTGGAGAAGAGAATATTCAATAAATGTACTCATTTTCCCATTATCTGAAAAGACACTATCTTTCTGTAAGCTAATTTCCCTTGGGACTTGCTATGGAGGAGTCGCCATAGTTGACAGCTATTTCATTTCCCCTATCCCAATGAAACCTTTCAGAGATTGTAGATAATTCAAGGCCTCCTGTTAAGTGTTTCATCTTCAAGCTATCTAATTTGAAGATAGAATGGATAAACCAGGAAACTACTGTTCTGGCTTATCTAGATAAGATAAGAACCGAACAGTTTCATCTCTGTGGTATTCCAAGTTTGCATCAAATCTTAATGCCCTTTAGCTTGCTTAATTCAATAGGATTGTTCCTTGGGGAGGGGGGAAGCTTGGAACACCAGATTAGGTGAAGGTTTAACATCATGACATTAATATTAAACAGTAAGTTCCTTAAATGGCTTTTGATTTTTAAGAGTATGCTTCAGATCAGATTTCCAAAGCAAAAGTTGATCAGAACAATGATCAGCTGCGAGTTCTTAAATACCAGGTTTAAACTGTGTGAGTTTTTCTTATAGCCCTAATTGCTTCCTCTGCCCCACCAAAAAAAAAAAGGAAAAAGAAAAGAAGCTATTAAGAAATAATAGGTTATAGTGTTTGCAATCTAGCACAGAGGATTTTGTCAGCCCATTTCCTTTTCACAACAGGAGGGAAAAACTACACAATGTTACAAAATTCTCTAATTTCCATTCTAACTTAAAGTCAATAACAACAAAGTGGTTAGTATGGCAGCACCTGCAGGGTTGTTGTTAATTTTCTAGTGTAATTAGCAGCATTGAGATTCCCTGATGGCCTCTGATCCAAATACTAACTTGATCTTGCCCTGCTTGACTTTTTCTGGATCCCTTCCCGTCTTAAACATCTATATGAAACTTTTGGAAGAAGAAAACACCCATCAGTTGAGGGTGAGGTATCACCAGCATGCACAGATACTCAGTTACCCATCTCCATCCCAAGTGAAAGTCAATAGAAGTCCTGACCAATTGTTTGGAGTCTATCAAGGTTCTGGATCAGTAGGAATGAATGAGTCAGAATGGCCCCCCAATTCTATATTCTACTATCTTTGCACTCTCTTGGCTCCAAAACTGGGGTCGCTCCAATTTCATGGTTCCTGCAAGAACAGCCAACAGAGTTGACAGTCAGGTGGGCATTTCACTTGCTGAAGTTGGACTATCACATTACAGATTTACCTAGAACAGAAGGCCCTTAAGGTAAACACTCACCCATATATGGATTGCTGTGATTTGCTTTATGTAGGAATGCATTTGATGTCCACTTGGAAAATCTAGTTGTAGCCCACAGAGTTACTGAACACTTTTTTATATAACATAATTGCTGGGGGAGCAGCACAAGTGCAATTCAAGGTGCTAATTATTACCTGTATAGCCCAATCTTGGTCAAGATATTTTCAAGACCGCCTTTCCCATACACAGATTCCACCCAAACAATCTAAGGGCACAGAATATAACAGTATGTGAGAATAAGACAGGGGAAAGCACCACAGCCAGCCCAATGGTCAGATAAGAGGTAACTTATCCCACAGCAGAAATGTAGATATGGCAAATATCTTTACCTCCCTAATTTCTGGACAGGGAAGAAACAGTATTTTCAAACTTGCAAGATTTTGTTGACAATAAATTAGAATTAATTCATCTGGGCTTGCTTCTTTTCTGCACTACCTTGCAAGATGGACACAGAGCCCCAAAGCTTACTGAAGATCCTCACCTATTGAGAAGTGTAAGGGGAAGGGTCCCAAAGATAGGCATTCTCTGAGGCAACCATTCCCCCTTGAAATATCTTAACCACTAGGCAAGGGAAGGATTCAACCTTTGTGATCTTACCAAAAACTCTTTAAAAACTATCTGTTTGAGGTTTTTGGGACTTGAATGCTGTTATATTAATTAGAATAAAAACAGTAATTATATATTTTGTTTCTTTTATTATTGTTATTGTCACTTTTGCCATCAGAGTCACCTCAGTTAAAACAGCTTACAAATTCAAACATAAATGTGTGAGGTGCTGCTGAAGATTTTAGTCAAGACTGTGGGCTCTGTGTTGTAAGCAGCCTTCCCTATTCCTAATTGTATTTCCTCCCCAACCCCCCCCCAAAAAAAATTCTTCAACTCTGAGTAAGACCCAGTTACTTAGGCTGCTTAAAATTACATTCATCCAAGAGAAACTCAGTTGAGCAAAGAACAATTAAGACATCCTGGAGAGGACTGCTGAACTTCCCTACAATTGTATCCCAAGTGATCTCACTTGTATTGTTCTTCCCATCTTTCAGAAGTTCATTTGCGTATCCTTGGGTGTCACTGTAATTTGAGCTGTTTGAGAAGATGAGGATGATGGCTCCCATTATTTGGTAAGACAATCACAGAATCCAAAGTTAGGCATCTCCAGGGACGCGTACAAGGATCCAGTGATTGTCATTACACCCATTGTGATCTAGCAAGAGAAGAATTAGGATACTAAAATAAGCAGCTGCAGGAAAAGGCAAGGCCTGGGATGTAAGGCCTAGATCCATCCACATCTGGAAGAAAGCCACATATGCAAAATAGATTTGTCCACATAATGCCATCAGTGTGTGTGCCACTTTACATAAGTAAAGTGCCATGCATACAGATGGCATAACGAAATTAACAACTGCTGATGTCGAAAGAAGATAGTGAAAGGATTGGAACAACAACAAAATGAGTTCACATGTAGCCTGCACTATTTCTGTAGCCATTCATCCTTTGGCTCCCCTTCCACAATTAACATTTCTCTTTCAATTCACACACACACCCTTTTGGGGGGTAATATATTTTTACATAGATTCTAAGCTTGATCTGGAAGAAAAAGGTATTCTTTTATTCTACAATGTGGTGAGAACATTTGCCAGCTTTAAAAATCACATCACTATCTTCTGCTTTATGTTGCCTCCCAGGTTCTTCAGTTTTCCCATAAGGGCATTTGTGACCCTCTTTTATTAAATAATTGATTAAATGCCTTGGATGATGTTGACTGTTAGTCACCAGTCAGATAGATTGTCTCAGTTGTCAACTTGGTTTTTTAGATCTCAGTGTATCATTCATTACTGTTGAAATCAAGTCTGCTTTACTACTGACCCTCTCCCCTCTCCTCTCCTCTCCTTCTTTCCTTTCCCAAATGAATATAGCCACCTGTCTCACACGAAGTGACTCTGGCAGCATACAATAAAACCAACAATTGAAAGTTGTTCTCTTTCCATTCTTACCAGCATTGTGGGAGCTGCGTCTTTCCATACAATAGTCTGAGCCTGTGCCTTGATCTATGGTCTTGTTCTATGGTCTGGGATTTTGTTTTTTCCTGACTATTTATGGTATCCTCACAATGTCCTGGTAGGAAAGCTAGGCAAAAACATTATTTATATTATCACTGGAGAAAATTACAAAAGATTCAACATGTAAACTTCACAATTAATGCTTGGGCTAATGATTTCAACCTGATAATGGTTCACTCCCATAAGATAAGAGCTAGGTTTCACCACTTTATTTGATACAACCGAAAGATTCACTTTCTGTGCCAGATTTCCTTCTCATGTTACTTTTGTATTTGCTGCTGGGGCAGCTCTAGGGATGGATCATTCATTCATTCATTCATTCATTCATTCAATCAATCAATCATGTGTCTAGGTCCTAATGCTTCTCTTTTTTGGTCCTAGATGAGTATGGGACCTTTTATTTTAAAACTCCAGGATAGGAAAGCAGATTGGGCATTTCATACTTACACAATCCTTCTTGTAACATTTTTTTTCCTGTTCAGCTTTTCCTAAAGCAAGGGTCTTCAAACTTGGCATGTTTAAGACTTGTGGACTTCAACTTCCAGAATTCTTGAGCTAACATGACTGGAGGAGGAATTCTGGGAGTTGAAGTCCACAAGTCTTAAAGCTGTCAAGTTTTAAAGCATCAGGCCCTTAAATTCACAAGAATCACACAGATATTTTGAATGGACCACTTGGGAAAGGACAAAGAGATTATTTGATACTAAATTGCATTCCTTCTATTGGCTGCAGATGGTCCAGAATGTAATAACTTGGGTAGGTATGGGTATTAATTGGTCTGCTCTTAGCACTGCACTGATTTGGTTACCATTTGAATTCTGGACGCCACTCATGGTGCTGGATGTTACTTGAAACCCCTTCTTGTCTTGGGACCTGAGGACCTTTGGGAACCACCTTTTTCCAGTGGCTTTTCCTTGTGCAGCAGGTTGGGTGGGTTCCCTTAGGAACCTACTGTTAGGGAAGATTGCTACTTTGGGGACAAGCTTCGCTTTTCCCTTCCCAAACCCCACTTTTATGGAATAGTTCTCCTAATGGAGGTCAGACTGTCCCTTTCACTTTTTAGTGTTCCGTATGGCAATTAAGACAAACGTCTGGGATCTAAAAAAAATATCTTATGGCGGAGGTGTCAAACTCAGTTGCATTGAGGGCCACATCAGGGTTGTGTTTGAACTCGGGGAACTGGGTGGGCATGGCCAGGGTGGGCGTGGCCATCTCGACACCATTCATGTTGGGGGCACCTGTGGTGGCCCTGGCGGGACTGGGGGAGATCCTTCTGCAGCCCTCTGCCAGTGAAAATGGAGCTTGGGAGATCCTTCACTATTTCGAGGGCGGCCCCATAAGCCAGATCTAAGCACCTCGCGAGCCAAATCCGGCCCTCAGGCCTTGAGTTTGACACCCCTGCCTTATGGGAATGTTTACTGGTTATGGGATTTCCCAGCACTACGTTCTGGATTGTCTTGGAGTAATTGTTATTCTGAATGTTATTGTTCTTATGGTTGTTTCTTTAACCTGATTATTGCAAGGGATATGGAAGCTGCTCTGAGCCACTTGCTGACTAGAGCTTTGCATCTAATGAAGATATATATGAAGGTTCTGCCGAGATGCATAATCGGGCTCAAAAATCATAAGCTTGGCTCTTCTCTCTGAAAACAGATCCACTCTGAAAGCAAGAAGGTAAGAGCAGTAAGTAGTCAATTATTTGTACAAGAGTAATGACATTGCCCACCTGTACAAAACACAGAGCTTGCATTGTGACAGCACTACATTGCTTTTGGCATTTGAACAAAAGCATTGGATCCTGTGGATACTTCTGCATCAAGGCCAGCTTGTCTACAATCAACGAGAACTGTAATAACTTGGGGGAGGGGGGACAGAGACTTTTGACTTCTGCCTGACAATTGGCAGAAGGATAGGAAGACCTCTAGCGGTGAAAGAGTATGCTGCAACTAAATTTTAAAGACATCCTCAGTAAATGACAAACATGAAAAAAGTGATAATGCTAAAACATTAAGTATATTAATAAACAAGACAGTCAACAGATAATGAGCAAACTAAATAGAAGCCACCTAATCTTCATGCTGGTACCATCAACACACAAAGGAGTGAAAAGGTGTGCAGTGGAGAAGCAGTCGCCAACCAGTGGGCCGTGGCCCATTGGTGGTCCCCAAGAAAATTTTGGTGGTGCCTTGGAGGGTGTGTGTGTGTGTGTGTGTGTGTGCATGTGAGGGATCTCTATGTTAGATCGGATCTCTCCCCTTCCCAAACGGAGCTCAAAAGCAGGAATGTGGCTGCCTTGGAGGGTGTGTGTGTATGTGAGGGATCGTGTGTGTGTGTGTGTGTGTGTGTGAGAGAGAGAGAGAGAGAGAGAGAGAGAGAGAGAGNTGTGTGTGTGTGAGAGAGAGAGAGAGAGAGAGAGAGAGAGAGATTAAAACAGATCTCTCTCTCACACCAACGTCAGCAAGCCAACATCAGTCAAAATTCATATTAGTGGTCCCCGGGATTTAAAAGTTTGAGTTTGGTAGTCCCTGAGGTCCAAAAGGTTGGTGACCCCTGCCCTAGAGTATATAAGTACACTTAGTTTTAGTGACAAACGAAGTTTTCCTAAAGCCTAGCATTTGGAATCTAGCATTGTTCTCCATCAATGCTATTATAAAGCAGCTACATAATATACCTCCCATCCAAGAGAGAGAGAGAGACAGAAAGAGAGAAACAGAGAGAGAGAGAGAGAGGGAGAGAGAGACAGATATAGAGAGATAGCCAAATTGGAGGAGAAAGAGAAGAAAAAACAAAAGTAATTTGAACAAAGAATTAAGGAAAGGGAGAGGTGTGGAAGGGGAAGGACAGAAGAAAGTCAGAGAAAGACATAAAAGAAACAGTGAAATTTTTTAAAAACCACACATACAAACCACAGGATCTGAAGAAAAGATTTCCCAAAGAAATTAAGCATCTGAGTTTAAATCAAACTTCCCTCAGATGTTATAAACACTTGTCCCCTGAGAAAACCCTTTTATGTCAATTTGGTTTCTTGCTGTTTTGAACTTCTGCATATTTATTCCTCTGGTAAATTAAATTCAATGATTTTGGATATTGTTGCCTTTATTATTTATTTATTTATTTATTTTAGGTACTTTTGTGTCACTTCCAACAGAAGTATCCAAGCAATTTACAAAAGATGTGGAAATAATATTAACTAAAATAAATATCCATAAAAATCCAACACCAACAATAATAATAAAGACTAATGCTAACATACATCCTTGGTAGTCAGTACTTACTCTATCACCTCCTCAATCACCAAGAATTGTTTTTCAGACTCTCTTTTGGATAAAAAAAGAGGAGGGGACTGATTTAGAGATAAAGGGCTTTATGACAGTATAACTGTAAAAAGGCAACATTGCATGAAATTACAGGAATAAGCCATGTCTATTCCATATCCAAAGGTCCATTTGGAAACATTTTTTCTGATGCAGGAATGACCTCTGTCTCAGAGGGTGAAAATGTGTTAGAGACCCAGACAAGAATAATATAAGTAAGGAAATGTCCCAAAGATGCTTTTTCAAGAGGCAACTGGACTTTTTGGTTTTTCTTTGAAGACATTTCATTTCTTGTCCAAGAAGCTCTGAATCAGAGCTGAAGAAGCTTTTTGGCTGAGAAGCGAAACGCCTTCAAAGAAAAACCAGAAAGTCCAGTTGCCTCTTGAAAAAGCACCTTTGGGACAACCATGGCCTGGATGGCTGGGAATCTCCATAGACATAAGTACGGAATAGCATCACCTGGTTGTCCCATTCCAGATTAAATGCTTCATCTGGAACCAGCCCTAGAAATGTGAAAAGGTCTCAATGGCCAGAAGAGAAAGATTTGACTGATATTTGGCGGGCTGGATAATGAGGGGAGCATCGTTGAGACCCCCAGCCCGGATTCCAGGATAGAAATAAGGCCGAAGGGTCTCAGAGAAGGAATCCAAGAAGGTAAAGATGTGGGAACCGGTATTGCTATTATAGAAAGAAACCTCTCCTGCGTCATAGTCCAGGAAGATACCAACCAGCTTTGGCTTTGCTCTGACCACTAGTTCTGTGAGTGGAGAGGTAAGTGCTGCATACTCATCCCCATTCCTCAGCCATATTGTCCAGAACCCTGTTGCCGGTGAGGGGGTGAAGATACCTTGGCGGCTCACTGATTCTTTGCACACTCCCAGTGTCCAGCTGGACTTGCCTTCCACACACACCACCCAATAATGTTTTCCAAAAGTGAACTGCTTGTGGCCCATTAAACAAGTACATGTTTCAAAGCGAGAAGAGCTCTTGGGCAGATCTTGCCTTTGATCCACCACTTGAACGCTGAGGAGGTCCTCGGATAAGAGCAAGTAAGGATTAGCTGTATCCGGATCAAAGGTCACCGATACTGAAAGCAGAAAGAGAGATTATCAAGACTGCTCTAGTTTTTCCAGTTGTAATATAGCAGGGGTGTCCAACTCAAGGCCCTCAGGCTGGATCTGGCACATGGGGTGCTTAGATCCCACAAACCCATGCTGGAAACAGCAAAGGACCGGCCCATGGTGCCTCTGCCAGCGGCCCTTCCAGGCTCCACTTTCGGCCATGATGGCCTCCTGCAACCCTCCGCAAATGAAAATGGAGCTCGGGAGAGGCTGCGCACGGCCCGCCTGAGCTCCTTTTTGGGCTGCGATGGCCTCCTGGAGCCCTCTGCCTGTGAAAATGGAGCCTCAGTGAGTGACATTAAACTGGCTACAGCCACCCTGGCCATGCCCCCCTGGCAGTGGTGGGATTCAAATTTTTTTACTACCGGTTCCATGGGCGTAGTTTGATGGGAGTGGCAGGGGAAGGATACTGTAAAATCTCCAATCAGAGGCGGTATTTGCCGGTTCTCCAAACTACTCAAAATTTCCGCTACTGGTTCTCCACAACTGGTCAGAACCTGCTGAATATCACCTCTGCTCCCTGGCCCTCCGAGGTCAAACACAATCCTGATGCAGCCCTCAATGAAATCAAGTTTGATGCCTCTATAATTTAGGAAGCTATACCACTGTCAAGCTTTGGGCCAGACTCTTAATTTGCCCCTCCCCACCCTTGATGATCTTGTGATCCTAGGAGGGAAACCTGTCCAAATCCCTGAGATCCAAGTGAGAACTTGGACACATGACTTATCCAATACATTAAGCCCAGCATGACATAAGCACCTCTCAATTACCATTGTATCTTTGCAATGATTCCATCAACCCAGGAACATCATAGGAGTCTTGCAATTCCAATGAAATCGGCTGTGGTTCTTTCAAGGTCAGTCCTTCACTCCTGGGGAGAAATAGCAATAGCATTTAGATTACTTATATACCATTTCACAGTGTTTTTACAGCTGTTTATGGAGTCAGCATATTGCCCCCAACAATCTGGATCCTCAATTATCCCATTAAAAGCATCTTTTTTTGAAAAGTCTAAGGACAACAAAAGTGACTGCAGGTAGTTCTTGCCATACAATAATTTGTTTAGCGATTGTTCAAGCTTACAGTAGCTCTGAAAAAAGCGACTCCTCGTACTTATGACTTTTGCAGCATCTCTGTGGTCCTGTGATCAAAAAATTCAGGCTCTTGGCAACCAGCATGTATTTATTTATACAGTTGCAGCATGCCAGGATCATGGTGATTGCCATTTGTGACCTTCCCAGCTGGCTTCCAATAAGGAAAGTCAATGGGGAAAGCCAGATTCACTTAACAGCTGCAGTAATTCACTTCACCGTCACAAAGAAAGGCTGCAAAATTGGTCACAACTCACTTAACAACTGCCTTGCTTAGCAACATAAATTTGGGGCCATTGTAGTCCTGAGTTGAAGACTATCTAGCCTTTATCTGGAAGCAAACTTCAATCAGGATTTATTACAAAATTAAGTCTGCAAATAACTATCTAAATTTAGTGGACTGACCTGGTCAAGGTCCTTTTCACATCCTAGAAGAAGAAACAAAAAATATGGTAAATGCTTCAGTATTTTTGCTAAATGTTGCTGAAAGAACTTATAAAGAATCCTATTGTTAACGCTGCTCAATCAAACATTATACAATTTGTTGTCTTTTTGTGTGTGAGGGGGAAGGTAGATATTTTGTTTCTAGTCCTCAAGGTTCTAAGGAACAAAGTCCAGTTAAAAAGTTGGGCGAGGGAGGAATGATACTTTCAGCAGCTTTGCCATTTTCTTAAAATACAACATCAGAAGTTATCCTCAGACAACATAGAATTTAACACAGGGCTTGGATATTCTATCTAGGATATATGCAATTCATAGCTTATCAGTCACTTTGTATGCTACCTCAACTTCCAAAGTCACATTGCTCAGAAAAAAACATAGGATGTGATGGCAACTACAAAATTGAAAACACTTCCCCAGAAACCAGTTCCATTACAAAATGCAATTTTGCAAGCTTCTAACTGTTGCAACTGAAAAATTGTACAAATGGCAATGAACCAATGTTGCCTTCTGTTAATTCTATATTCTATCCTTTTGCAGCACCAGTTCTGGAACAATTTGGTGATTAATATCTACAAGAAACATAGCAAAACAACATGAAAAGAAAGTTACAAGAAATTATTGAGCTCTTTAGCAAGGAGTCCCTTTTACTGTTATGCTGTTTACTGTATGCTGTTTCCTCCCCACCGAAGTAGTACCTATTTATCCACACACATTTACACACATTTATTCACATTTACATGCTTTCAAGCTGCTAGATGGGCAGGAGCTAGGTGAAGACAGATGCTCACCCCATTATGCAATGCTTGTCGGCAGGCTGTTCCAGCTAACAAACCCAGCATCTTAACCACTGAGCCATTAGGCTGCCCTCTCCAGCAAGAGGCCATGGCAAATTTGCTGCATGTAGCCATTGCTTTCTCTTACTCCTTTCAGCTGGCTTATCCTGAAAAACCTCACCTTGAGCAAGATGGCCGCAGGTTTTTGGCATTTATGTTCCATCTCTGTGATGAGGTTTTGCAGCCCAACACACTGCTCAAGAAGGAAATTTGAATTCCTCTCCAGCTTCTTCAGTGTTCCCAACTCTTCCTCTTGAAGATGCTTCAAAAGCAGCTTCTCTTCTTCAGCCATTGCCTGGCGGCGTTTTTCAAACCCTAATACAATGAGTGTTCTGTGTTTCTTGACTTTGTTCTAGCAGGGAGATTGAGAGAAAGCAATACTGGACATTGGATGATTCAAACTAATATTAAAGGAACATATTAAATATATGAGAGAAATATATTAAATATTTCTTTCATTTGAAAGAAATATGTTAAAATATTTTTCATTTTTAATAAATATTTTAATAAATATTAAATATTTATTAATAAATATTAAAATATGGTTAATATTAAAATAATATTATATTATTTTCCTTAATAATACTAATCCCATTCAGGAGGTAACACTGAAGCACCTGCCTTTTCGAGAAAGAAAATAATCCATTAGGGGGCATATATAATTGCATTCAGGATCAAATTAATATCCATCAATGTATGACAAAGGAGCAATGGATAGTTAATAAATCCATTACAGAGCTGCTTTAGCTCAAAGCAGATTCCCCCACATCCAGATGGCAACAACAAATGGAATCCTTTATTGTCCTGCCCTTTAAAAAATCATTCAAATTAACCAAGTTTGTAAAAGGTAATATAAACGGAATGTAGCTTTTGGGAGAAAAGTAATAAAGATTGCTAGTACATAGGAAGGGGTGGGATTCAATTTTTTTTACAACCAGTTCTGGGGTGTGGCTTAGTTGGTGGGCATGGCTTGGTGGTAATGTGACTGGCTGGGCGTGGTCAACTCAATATCACTCACATCGAGGCATGCATCTCCTCGCCTGGCCTCTCATGACTTTGAGGATGCTGCAACAGTCGTAAGCGTGAAAAATGGTCATCAGTCACTTTTTTCAGTGCCATTGAATGGTCACTCCACACAAGCAAAATACCAGCAAAGGAGGGGGAAAAAACTCCAGAGAAGTTCCTGAGACAGGAAGTCTAGTCCTGCCAAGAACATAATAAGGGTTAACCGAGAGGCAGTTTCTGTAAGCAACACCAGAATGTTTCCTTCCTGCCTTCCTTACAGGATTAGGCCAGTAATTTCTTCTAACAACCGGTTCTCCGAACTGCTTAGAATGTTAACAACCGGTTCTAGCAAATAGGTGTGAACCGGTAGAATCCCACACCTGTACTTAGGTCCATGTGCAAATGTTCTATTGCCATGATGTGAAACATGTTGATTTGCATAGTTTGCCGCTATGAACTTTATTCTTTTTTTTTTCTTTGATTGCCACTTCAATCAATTTACCTGGGACCCACCTTAAACTGACTAGCCCATCCCCAATTTTTCTTGGTTCTTTTTAAAATTGGTTTTACATTGGCTATCTTCCAACCTTCTGAACAAGAACAGAGGAAGTTCATATTGCATGGTTTTGCTTTCAGCAATGCTTAAATCATTATCACCACCTGTACTTTCTGGTTTTCCTGTCTTTAAAATAACCCTCTTTGCTGTTTCCCAAAACCATGTTTTATATATATTTATACTGACAACTGCCGAAGTGCAATTTTTTTATTGTAGCGGATTTGTGGTTTGCCTTTAAAGTGTTACAAAACAAACTTTGTAACTGTAAGAAAGTACAGCAATATGTTGATCTCTCTAGAATTCTTTTTCCTGTTAAGTTTTGAGTTGCTCTGGGTATTTTAGCTGATAATTGGTGCTTAGAGATCCATACCTAGGTTACTTAGCAAATTTTAAATCAGTGCTCAAGGATAAGTCAGAGATGCAAGTCGATTGTGGTTTGATTTGGGGAAAATGTTAGTGCCTGAAAATCCAACAGTTTTTTAAAATAGAGCTTTAGGAAGTTGCCCAGAAACCCTAAACTGGTCTATGCAAGCCCAGGATTTTGTGAATCTTCTTTGAGGGAAGGGGATTTCCTTTCTGTAATCTTTTCAGCCAGAGCAGCCCCATGGTTTAATTGTAAAGAGTCTCAGGCAAATGTGTCATTCTTCCTACCTGTTGAAGTTTAGCCACATTCCTTATAACTGAAAAAGTAAAACAAAGAATTGCAGTTCTTTCACATATAATAATCCCAACCCCCAAGTCAAGAGTCTCTGAGAAATGGTGAAATACTTTACTCACAAGCAGAGGCCAGGTCATCAGAACCAGCTCCTCACACTTGTAGGATCAGAAGGTTATATCCAGGGAGCTTTAAGCTCTCCAGCTTCAATGACATTTTTCATCTTTGAACCTGGAGAGCTTAAAGACGCCTTGATATACCAACAATTTGAGCAACTGTGGATCTTTCCCAACAACTGAGTCAAATAGCAACTGCTGACTCATTTCTGAGTTGTAAAAAAGTTCATGGGAAAGAAAGCAAACATACCCGAGGCAAATACACGTGCAGTCAGTGTGTGCTGCTACTTCTTGCCTCACTGAGAATGAGGAACCTGCCACATAAATCCATCACTTCTTTGTCACCTTTTGTCCTGCTTCTATTCCTTGTATGGGACTGTTCTTCGCTTCCCCGGACTACTATACAAATAGGCCCCCATAACTGTTATATTTTTCTGTTGTGGACTTCGGTTGCCTTGATTTTATGCTCAGCCCACTGTGGAGGGAGCATAAAGTCATCTATTTCATTTATTTCATTAAATTTTTATTCTTTACTCAATAGGATTTTTTGCTGTGGAAAATTGCATTTGGATGCTGACGCAGTCAGAATTTAGAGTCTAGTCCAGCTGCTTTAAAGTCACTTTAGACTTGGTGGGTACCCCCTCTTCCCCCACCTTCCAACCACTTCTGGAAACCATCCTTCCTTGACCATTTTGGCTTGGCTGAGAGATAACCAAGTTACACAGAGGCACTTGCTGTCTTAAGAGTTATTCAGACCTTTCACAACTCTTCAAACTTGGCAAGTTTAAGACTTGTGGACTTCAACTCCCAAAATTCCTGTGCTAACATGACTGGAGGAGGAATTCTGGGAGTTGAAGTCCACAAGTCTTAAAGCTGCCAAGGTTGAAGATCCCTGCCTTATATATTTGGGTTTAGCACTTTTGAAGTACAAGACTGGTGTTAAAAAAAATAAGCATAATACTCTCTTGGACCAGTTCTGTCAGCTGTATATTCCTGATCCTATTACCATTGAATCCATTATTACATTTCCTTTGCTTCTGCCGATGAAGGATATCATATGGTCTACTTCTTACTGTTTCTATTACTTTAGTGGTGAAAGCGATGCTATTTTATCTACTCCATGAGTTACTTCCAGGTGTTACGGCCTCAGGCTCCGGCTCTCAGTAGTGCCATACTCTTGTAATAGTCATTGTTGACCACTCTTTTCTGCTTCATCCTCTTCTAGACATTGTGAGATCCCACCAGGCTAGTTTTTGGATACTGATTTAATTTATTTCAGAAGAATGCTACAACTTTGCAGAAATATAGCCCAAATTGCACAGGTGAGAGACACAGAACCTCTCCACAACAATAACTGATGAGCAACTTGGAAAGTGACCAAACTAGCCATTTTAAGCCTTGTCCATCCTCATCCATCACCTATTAAGGATAGGAGCTGTTGCTTGTTCTTTGCAAACTGTTGCTTGTTCTCTGGACTTTGTGGTAAAATATATGAAATATTGCTTTCTTCATTTATCCACATGAGCCACAGTGTCTCTGTCTCTCTTTCTCTCTTTCTCTCTGTCTGGCCCTCTGTCTCTGTCTATCTGTCTGTCTGTCTGTTTATCTGTTTATCTATCATCCATCTATGAGCTATGTGGCACAGTGGTTAGAATGCAGTACTGCAGGCTACTTCTGTTGATTGCCAGCTGCCTGCAATTTGGCAGAGAAAATCTCACCAGGCTCAAGGTTGACTCAGCCTTCCATCCTTTCGAGGTCCGTAAAATGAGGATCCAGACTGCTGGGGTCTCTAAGTGGTAAACAGTTTAGAGAGGGCTGTAAAGCACTGTAAAGCAGTATATAAGTCTAAATGCTATTGCTATTCTTCATTAAAATGCTAAAAACAGTGCCACTTGTGGCTTTGCTCCTGAAGGATAGAGCACAGGCATCAGCAGTGAGGGCACCTTTCCATTGATTCATGGAGTGCAATATAGCATTTTAATGTACCTGCCTAGCAATTCTACACCTTTGTGATTAGTAGGGTTGGTCGAATCTCTTCTTTGGGATCTGCAGTGGATATTTGGAGCTGTTCAAAAACTTTGTACACAATAGTGGTGAACATCTAAAGCTCGGGTATAAGATGAGGGTGGAGGTTCATTCTCTAAATTGGTTTCTATGACTTGGTTTCTGAATGTTTCATTACCAGGCTAGGTAACATCTTCAATGGAATTTAGGGGATGTCAGTGTCAATATTCTCCTGCTTATCAGGGCTTAGTGTGGTCTGCAGATCTTGTGATGTGAGGTCACATCAGGTCAAAGTCACATCAGGTTAAGGTCTTGTGAAGGGTTTCATGATGGGTCAGGTGTGGGTGTGTCAAGTGAAGATATTACCTGGCCCAGTAATGAAACATTTAGGAATCAATTCAGAAGCTCGAAGAATGAAACTCCATCCTCACTGTATATGGTCCTGTTGAACCCCTAAAAGGCTGTAGCTTCCTGGCTATGTACCTCCCCCACCACAAAGCTAGCAAGGCATTTAAAAAACACCCACTGAAAATTCTGCATATGACCCTATTAGTTAAGAATCAGGGTAAAAAAGAGCTAGTCAAGAGTCATAGGGACATGATTAGGGGCTTGCCTTCCATTGGTCTGTTTTCTCCTTCTCTTGGACTTCCAGCTTTGTTGCTTCTGCCAGTGTTTTTCTGAGAATGTCCACAGTTTCCTGGAGCTTCATCTGTGAAAGAAAACATATATGAAGCCTGGATGTAGATGAATACACCTTCAAACCAGGGATGGGCTGCTGGGGGTTCACTAGTGAAAATTCTTCACAGTTCAGAGAACCCCCAAATCCCACTCCTGGCTGGCCCCGCCCACCCCACTCCACCCCACCCTACCCACGTGGCCCGTTATGGATGCAGGTAAGTGTAGAGTGCACACGGAGGCTCAGGAAGGGCAAAAATGGGCCTCCCAGAAGTTTGGGAAGGCTGGAAATGGGCCTGTTTCCAGCTTCCAGAGAGCTTCCGGAGCCCAGGAAGGCCATTTTTGCCCTCCCGGAGGCTTGAGGAAAGCCTCTGGAGCCCGGGGAGGGCAAAAATGCCCCCTTCCCTGCCATGATGCAGGAGGCCAACTAGGCCACACCCACCAAGGCCAGGTTCACACAGCAACCAGGCAGAGAACTTGTTGCTAAAATTTTTGAAGCCCATCCCTGCTTCAAACTAACATACTATACTGGGAAAGTTGGGGGCACAGGGCTTGGGAACTTCAAAGCTACAATTCCCAGCAACCTCAACTAGTAGGTCCAACAGTGAAGGAGAGGTTGTAGTTCATAACTTTTGGAGAATGACAAGCTCTTCTCTTTTCTTCAGGAAATGTTTCTGTGTGAATAGAGTTTCTCTCGCAATTGTTCTGCAGGAGTATCATCTCTGACCCACAAGATGATGTGCATATCTAACAGCTCTTGGTTAATGCTTAACCATGTTTGCCGATGTCCACAGTAATAATCATCCATAGATCTACCTAGAGCAAAAACTCCAAGGAAGCTTCTGTTAACCCATCTCTGTTTTGATGTGTCATTTGTGAGGGAAAGGGGAGGGTGAAAGAAAAAAAAGGCTTCTCCCCCTCACTTCAGTAAGGCCAAAGAATTTTAAAGAATACAATAAATTTTGTAAATAAAACTGGTGACAGTTCACAAAGATTACCAGGTGTAAATAGAAATACATACCATTTCCATAGCAAGGAAGATAAAGCAGAGGTGGTTAAATTGAATACTTTATTTAAAGAGGAAAATGTTTTTATGTGGATATCATTTCTGGAATTTGTATTTGTGAAGAAAAAAATGAAACTTTGATTTTGTTGATTAGAAAGATTTGGTCTTATAGAAGTGGCTAGTTAAGCCCCTGTCACACTGCACCAACGGATGGAAAGAGGATGTAAAACAGACAAAAAAGCTTGCCATCCGTTGGTTAACAGGATGTATCCATTCTGTACTCACTGGCTCCGTTTTGCTTCCTCTCTATCCGTCCAGCATCCGTCTATTGACGTTTCATCCGCTCAGAAGTTTTGAAACAGCTCAAAACTTTTGAGTGGAAAATGTATCCAATGCGTCCATTCTGCATTCCGCTAGGCATCCGCTAGGCATCCGTTCTGCATCCGTTACGCATCCACTATATCTGCTAGCATCCGCTGCGCAATTCCGCGCAACTCACATCCGCTCGGACGCAGGGAGGAGCGGAACGGACGCGGAACGGATGCAGAAGGATGCCAAGCAGATGCAGCACGGAAATAAAGCATTTAAAACGGAAAAAACGTTCGCAGAGGGGACCTATCTCGGATATTAAGGATGTCTAGAGGATGCCTAGAGGATGCAAAGGGACACCTAGGGGAAAACCTATACTGCCTATAAAAAGGGGGAGCAACTCATCTGGATCTCACTTTCAGCCAGCAGCCCAGCTGTGCAGACCTCTGCAGCTTCATCTGACTCTTGCTCTTCCACAGCATCCAGTCATGTCAAACCGTGGATCATAACACAGTCCTTTTGGCAAGCCACCATCGTTCTGCAACAGTGCGAAGCCATCTACAGGCTCTGTGAACTCTACTACGGGAAGAAAAAGGCAAGCCAAAGAAGCATCTGGGTCCGAAGATGGATCAGGAGAAGAGCAGAGTACGGACTGTACAACAAGCTGATGGTGGAGCTCAGGAACGAAGACAACTCGTGCATTTCCAGAATTCATGGAGGATGCCTCAAAGCCATGTTTGACGAACTTGTGCAGCGGCTGACACCCAGGTTGACCAAGCAGAGCACCAACTTCCGGCCCAGCCTGGAACCTGGGCTCAAGGTGGCACTGACTCTGCGCCATCTGGCCTCAGGGACCACCCTACAGGAGCATGCAGTACGGCTGGAGGGTGGCCACACAACACCATCAGCATTGTGGTCAGAGAAGTGGTGCAGGCCATCATCGAAGAATACATGGAGGAGCTCCTCCAGTGCCCAAACCACTGAAGAAGGATGGAAGAAAGTTGCAGAGCAGTGGTATCAGAGGTGCAACTCCCCCACTGTTGGGAGCCATAGATGGCAAGCACGTGGCCTGCAAAGCTCCAGCCAATCGGGGTCCACTTATTTCAACTACAAGGGCTTCTTCAGCATTGTCTTCTTCGCCATGGTCGATGCTGACTACAAGTTCATGTACATCGATGCTTCAGGCAACGGGTCATGTTCAGATGCCCAGGTATACAACGCCAGTGACCTCAAGGAGGGCTGGAACGCAACCTCATTGTGGGCTTCCCAGATCCAGACCCCCTGCCCAACGACACGCAAGATGTGCCCTACTTCATCGGTGGGGGATGACACCTTCTCCCTCAGAACCTACCTCATGAAGCCCTACACCTCCACACTCCTCACCTGTGAAGAGAGGATCTTCACTACAGGCTGTCCAGGGCAAGGCGGGTGGTGGAGAACGCCTTTGGCATCCTGGCCAACAGGTTCCAGGTACTTCTCACCACCATGCAGCATCGCCCAGAGACCGTGAGAGGAGATCGTGGAAGCTTGCTGCATCCTGCACATCTCATTAGCGCACCCGCTACCCAGTCTTGCAGAACAGGCTTCGTGGACCTCCAACAAGGCAATGGGGACATGGAGCCTGGGGAATGGAGGCAAGGCGAAACCTGATAGACACTGAGGATGTGCAAGCCCCAACAGAGCCTCATGTGAAGGGAAGAAGCAGCGCAACCTCCTGAAACACTGGTGCAATTCCCCAGCTGGAGCAGTGGAGTGGCAGACAGGATGATAGATGATTAATGGATGCTTCCTTCAGCCTGTCTCATCACACCTGATGAGATTGTGCCATGTATGTTGAGTGGCGCCTACAATGATAGGGCATTTAATAAAGAGTTGTGTTTGTGCTGACATGTGTGGATGATTATTACATTATTATTGAAAATAAAGGGCCATAGATGTGGTACTGGAAGGGTGGACCATACAGTCCCACTATGCTTGCACTGGAGGTTTATCTATCCACAGCTATTACCCATCCCAAAGGTATCCCTGCTCATTCCACAGGTATCCCTGCCCACCCCGCTGCTATCTTAACCCATCCCACAAGCATGCAAAGGCTGAAACCATTTCTAAAAGTTTCCACCAAGACTTTATTAAAAAAAAGAAAATGAAAGCAAGTGTGTGAATCAAAGATGACTTTATTGACAACAAGCTAAAAAGAAAAATGACCAAGTCAAGTGTTCCAAATAAAGTCCACAGGTAGCCAGCAGCCAGTCTCTGGCACTCCTCTTGGTCACTCGAGGTTGTGCCCAGTCTCAGGGATGAAGGGTCCAGGTGCTGTGGAGGTGGGTGCTCCTGGAGTGCTGGTTGAAGCACCAGTGGGGTACCTGGCCCCGAGAGGACAACAAGGTGACGGTGGTTGAGAAAGCTCTCGGACAGCTGGCTCAGACTCGTGAATGTTGAGAGCTCCTTCCTCCATGCCATGGGTTGTCAGCCCAGTACCGACGACAGATGTTAATGAGGCCGGACCTGGCTGTGGGTGGAGGAAAGGAGCAGTGTAGTGGGGCTGTCTGGTCTGCATCTGGGTGAGGACTGGCATTGGTGGCATGCGGTCATCGGTGGCATCAATGTGTCATGGGTGGCATCGATGGCAATCAAGTGGAACTGGTGGCAACGGTGTCGCCCGATGACTCTGTGCCTGGACTGGGAAGGGCTGCTTGTCTGTGCTGCTGGACCTCCGGTAGCCATAGCCCTGGTAGGTGTGGGGCTGTGGGAAGCCTTGTTTGGGAGGGACATCACCTGGGTGGAGGAGCAGACCTGGACTGGGGTGGGAGCAGGTTCCTCTGGATCTGGAGGGTTGTGAAGCAGCTCGGTGAATCCGTCCCTTCACCACCTGGTACTGGGGTTCCGCCATGTCCCTGGGGGTCATGACATAGGTGAGGAAGGGCTTGCGGTTGGAGGATGAGGAGTCGGTGTGGACCAGCTGAGAGAGGAGATCTATGCTGGTCCGGATGGTGTCCTGATCTCCAGCAGGAACAGTGTGGCTCTGCCTCTCTGCTGTCTGGCTTCTCTGCTTTCTGTGGAGGTGGAGCTGGGGGTGGATGCGGGTACGGCTGTGGTGGAACGCCCATCTCCTTTCTCGCCAGCCCCGCACCAGGGAGTCCTCCACGCGCTCCCCCACGGTTTACAACACCTGTCCGCGGTTGTCCGCCATGGCACGCTCCACAGAAACCTTCCTGGAGACAGGAACTGACTCTCAAGCCGGAAGAGGACTGGGCTCTAAGCAGGCTGCCGGAGAGAGAGGATAGTGAGAGGGGCTCCTGGTGCTCCTCGGTGGGGATCTCACCCTCCAGGAAGCTTGCACCTGGCCATGACGTAGGTCTCTCTGTCCGTCAGCTTAACCGCTGGCCTGGCCAGATTTCTTCAGGTGCAGTTTCCCGTACCAGGTGTGCATTGTGCTTCCACCAGCCATGGAGCACCTCCCGAAGTGTAGCCCATTACTCTCCGCCTTCTCTCTCAAGCAGCATGCTTCCGCTTGGTGTCCTGTACAGCCGGTGTCCTTCCGCCCAGATAGTCATTCTCTCTCAGCCACTCCAGCACCTTATCCTCATGTTCCTCCTCAAATGGAGTATTGCCTCCCTCTCCCCGTTGTCCGATACGCCTCTCTCCTCCTTTGGCAGGACCAGATGGGCCCTCATCAGAGGGTCCCTAGGTAGTAGGGGCTGCTCCTCCACACTACCAGTAGCAGCAGCAGCAGCAGGTATCATCATCATCATCATCATCATCATCACCAGCAGGATCATAATCATCATCATCAGCAGCAGCAGCAGCAGCAGGAATCATCATCAGCAGCAGCAGCAAGCAGCAGCACAGCAGGATCAGCAGCACCAAGCACAGCAGCACCAGCAGCACCAGATCAGCAGCAGCAGAGTAAGCACCAGCAGCGCCAGCAGACAGGAGCACGAGCAGGACCGCAGACGATGCAGGAAGAGCAAGACCAGGAGCACGAGCAGGACGAGCAGGAACGAGCAAGTCAGGAAGCACGAGCAGGACCAGCAGGACCGAGCAAGCTTTCAGCAGAGAACCACAGCAGAAGCACCACCACCAGGAGCAGCTATTCAGCAGGTAAGCACCAGCAGAAGCACACGCACCAGAGCAGCTTCAGCAGAACTCCAAGCACCAGAAGAAGCGAGCCGGCCGAAGCAGCAGAAGCCCGCAGGCAGAAGCAGAGTCAGGACAAGAGGGATGCCGGGAGGGTGTTGCCTGTCCCATCCTTGCCAGGGCATGGCGGCAGGTTGCTGAGGGGCTTTCACTTCTTCCCCATGGTTGTTGGGGTTGCTGGCTGGCAGGAGGCTGGCAGGAAGGCTGGCAGGAGGTAGGACACCGAAGGCTTTGCAGGCAGGCAGGCACCAAGGCTGGCAGGAAGCATGGCAGGAAGGCAGACAGGAAGGCAGGCACCAAGGCTGGCAGGCGAGGCGTGGCAGGGAGGCTGGCAGCAAGGCTGGCAGGCAGGCAGAGAGCAAGGCTGGCAGGGAGGCTGGCCAGGAGGCTGGGAGGCAGGCTGGGAGGCAGGCTTGGAGGCAGGGCTGGCAGGAAGGCTGGCAGGAAGGCTTGCAGCAAAGGCTTGCAGGCAGGCATGCAGGCAGGGTTAGGCAAGGCAGTCAATCCGTCTGGCAGCAGGTCTTTTCCTCCGAATGGTGATCTGCTTGGGAGCTGCTTCCCTTTATATTCCGCGGGGCTTACGCAATGCACCACCCCCCCGCATGCACAATTAACGCTCGGCATCCGTTCGCTTTCCGCTGTGCATCGCTAGGCTTCCGCTCTGCATCCGCTTCATCCGCTGTGCATCCGCTAGGCTTCCGCTCTGGCATCCACTTCATCCGCTGTGCCATCTGCTGTATCTGTTCCACATCCGCTTGCTGAGGTCCCCTGGAAGCCTAGCGGATGTGCCATGCCGCTCTCATCCGCTTCCATCCACTGGCTTCCATTCCGCATCTGCTTTCCAATCCGCCTCTGCGTCCTCCCCGGTCCGTTCCTTTCCGTGTTATCGCTCCGGTTATGCAAATTTTTGTCCCGCCTTTTGAGAGTGGATACAGCGGATGGAACATTTTGCTCGTCCGTTGTGTCCTTTTTAGTAACGTTTTGCATCCGTTGGGCAGTGTGACAGGGCCTTTATATATTAGCAATAGCACTTAGACTCATATACCACTTTATAGTGTTTTACAGCCCTCTCTTAGCGGTTTACGGAGTCAGCCTGTTGTCCCCAGCAATCTGGGTCCTCATTTTACCCACCTCAAAAGGATGGAAGGCTGAGTCAACCTTGAGCCTGGTGAGATTCAATCTGCCAAATTGTAGGCAGCTGGCTGCGGCAGAAGTAGCTTGCAGTACTGCACTCTAACTCTAACCACGGTGCCACAGAGGCTCCCTATCAGTAATATGTAAAAGCAAAAAGTTGAGATTGGAGTATAATTATCTTATACTGTGCTGGGAACAGTTGTAAGTCAATTCCCCCTTTTCTTTCTTTTTCTCTTCCCCCCTGTATTTCATACCCCCTGTTCCCTGTTCCCCTTCCTTCCCTTAATTTCTGATTTTCTTGTCTTTTTTTTGTATTTTATACAATTTTTTAAAAAAATAAAAAATAGATGTGTCATTTATGGTTGATAGGAGAAGATTATCAACTGGAGAAAGTAATTATTGGAGAAATCACTGAACTTTGAGATAAGGCTTTAAAAACTTTTACACCGCAAGTTGACATTTAAAGCACAGACACTCATGAATTGTATGATTAAGAGGGAACGGTCAGTCGAGTGTTGACGAAACCAAATTTCAGTGAAGGAAGTGCTTTACATTTTCCCAAGGGCTTTTTATTTGGGGGAAAAACAGCATGACATCCTGAGGAAAGTAGGTTTTGTGATAAAGGTTGTGAAATGTGGAGATAAGCATTGTCTCCAAATGCTTTCACTTCCACTTGTTATTTTTAAAAAAGACAGGAAACGATAATCAAAAGTTGGCAGCAGTGATGTGAGCTCACTACTGCTGCAGGAGGAAAAAAGAGAAAGAAAGAAAAAGGGGAATGTACTTGCATTTTAATGAATAATGTCAGAATTTCTATTTATTTTCCAATGGTGTTCTGTTGCACTTTAGCAGCTGCTATATTGCTATATAAAAATGGGTGGCAGGGGGTGGGGTTGTTGATGGGGGTATTTTTAAAATCCATTTTTTTCTGTCTGCTCAGGAAAGCTTATTTGGCTTAATTCTGCCCAAGCGGTAAAAAGTGAAGGAATGCGTGGGTGGGGGGAATGCCAGGAGAAAACAGAAAAAAAAGCTAGCAATCCTAATTCCTAAAAATTAAAAGCCTAGCTAGAAGCTATTTCTGGTGGCCTGGTATAGATAAGGACATCGAATACTGGGTTACTACTTGTAATAAATGTCAAAAAACCAGGCCTTCCCACCACAAGCACCCATAAGGGACTGGAGACCCCACAGCCCTGGTCTCGGATCCACATTGATTTCGCGGCGTCCTACTAGGGACATACCTTTTTAATTGTTGTAGATGCATACTCAAATTGCTGGAAATAGTAGTAATGTCATCTGCGACAACCGAGGCGGTCATTAAAAAAACTTAACAAACTCCGCAACCCATGGATTAGCCGGACGTCCTATGTTCTGACAACAGGCCACAATTAAACAGCCATCCAATTTTGAACAATACCTTAGCCTCCTAGGTATACGCCATGCACTAACCACACCGGCGCCTCACCCGCTGCAAATGCGTAGCGGGCAAAAGAAGAAATGCTCAGGTTTACCAAAGAGGCGTTTAGAGAGAATGGACTTAACTGCCTACTCACCCTCCAACATATCACACTACAGCCACTGTAACCAAACAAAAAGCCCAGCGGAATTATTAATGCGAGAAGCAAAACTAGGTCGCCAATAGACAGGTTGCATCAATTATTACACGTTGAAAGAACCCCCTGACTCCTCCAGCCGTTTCCCCAAACATTTGAAATTGGCACCTAGTCTACGCAAAAAAATTTCGTCACGCGGAGGGACCTCTTATGGCTTCCACACAATCACACAATCACAGGCCCCCAGGTCTCCGACTAAACCATAAGCGATGGCAGGGAATGAAGAGAGCGGCACATAGACCAGCTTTGTTCCCGCAAACAGTTGAAAGAAATACAAACTCAAACCACAAATAATTGAAAAAACGACGAAAATCAAAACAAAGAGGGGCGATAATACAAGAAAATAATAAAGAACTTTTTAAAATAAACCCAGAACAGCAATGAACAATTCAAAAAAGAGCATAAAAAAGCAACTTAGGCTTAGATGAAACTTGCCAGGAAAAATCCCAGACGAAGCGGCCAGCCAAGCCCAGCTTCGACGCTGCCTGGTAGAAACCTAGGAGGGAAGTGGCGAAACCACCGGCCTGAGAACTCAAGCCGGTTACGCAAAATGGCTGACTCACCCTTCCAGGCGGTTCCATGGAGAAGAGCCGGAGAGACAGCAACCCCATCCGAACTGGTTGAAGTCTCCAGTGAAAATGAACTGAGCAAGTCCAGTAGAGTCAGAAGAAGCCCCACCTACCTGCGCGACTACGTCACAATGTAGGACTAAACCAAGAGGGGAGGGGTGTTCTGTATAAAAATAGTTTACTCCAAATTCTCTAATCTGATTGGCGAAGAAAGCCGGCACAGGGATTGGTTCACCAGGAACCAATCCAAAGGAACCGCCAAAAGGCGGTTAAATCAAACTGAAGTCATTGGCTACAAGCCGGCAGGCAAGCCATATATAAAGGCTGCTGCGGCTAGAGCCAAGCTGTTCCATTTATCTTTACTGTTGAAAATAAAGACGTTTACTCTTGGAACCCAGTCTACCTCACGTTTTTCCGGACGGAACACTAAATGTAACACTTAGAAGCACAAAGATTAGGAAAAATTGGTTAACTTCTGTTTGTAGAACATGCAAACTGCTATCTACAAATGTCACAGCAGAGCTGTTTCTAGCTGTTTGTTTGTTTTTCAATATACGCATTTGTTAAAAATATCTACTTTTTCTTCCAGTTTTGATGCTCAGTACCTATAGTAAATTTAATCTGGGAAGTGTATAAATTTAACCTGGGAATAGTTTGAGATTAAAGCCATTTGCAAGTTTTTGTCTTACCGAAAAATCTCTTCTAGCCAGACAGTCATGGATTGGAAAGAAAGGAGGGGGAAGGAGAAATTGGTCCAGAAAAAAGGAAAGGATTTTCTTGAATGTTATGCTTAGATTATACAAAAATGAATGGCACAATTTCCCACAATTTTGTGGATGGATATACAGGAAAACTGTACTCTAATTACTAATGTATACTTCCAAAACAAACAAACAAAAACGCCCTGTCAAAAACTAACATTCCAAGAAATACATAAATTATCCATCCTCATAACGAGATGCTATCCACTTTGTAACATAATCCTGCTCAGTTCATTTCTACTTCCTTATGTACACACCCATGCTCAATATAGCCTTTGGGAATAAAAAGAAAAAAACAATTGCATAGCCTTTGGTTCTGCAGATCTTTTTAGAAGCTATAGCTATAGTAAGAAGCAGAGATGTATAATTTGGTTAAAATGAAACAAGTTGATGAATAGCTTTTTATAATTCTCATATTACAGTGAGGGACTGATCTCTCTTAACATTTTGCAAGGGCTTCATTGTTATTGCTTTTAGTAGACTACCAAAGCCGGCAAATTACTTGTTTAAGGGGGAGGGAAGTAACTTTTTGGACTTCATTAGGAGTTCCACTCCATCCCAGTGCTACTTCTTCAGGGCTTAGAAATAAAAACAAATCATGGACATCCTCTCTGTAAACTTGTAATATTGCATGGTTCCTGCCAGGCTTCGTTTGGAAATTTCTCAGTTGTTGAAAGCTAAAAGTCAGTCAGTCAGTCTATCTGTTTCTCCCCCCCCCCCCCCCCCCC
>BHFT01002885.1:0-10215 GCA_004320025.1 Laticauda laticaudata
ATAATAAAAGAGTCAGTACCCAGACATTCTGGGCACACTCATCCCGAGAAACTTTGTCTCCTGTCGTTTCTTTCTCCCTTCGCTCCCTATCATGAGGTGCCCATCTAATGCGGGATAGCAGATACCGCATCTTTGGAAATTCTCAATCATCCAGGTCCTGGTTGTCCCAAAAGTGCTTTTCCCAAAAGACTACTGGACTTCCTTGATTTTTTTCTTTGAAAATATTTGCTTCTCATCCAAGAAGCTTCTTCAGTTCAGAAGAAGTTTCAGAACTGAAGAAGCTTTTGGATGAAAAGCAAAATGTTTTCAAAGAAAAAAAGAATAAAGTCCAGTTGTCTTTTGGAAATAGCACCTTTGAGATGAGAGGATAAACTGGAGAAATTCACAAAATACAAAGATCTACAAATAGAAATATTATTACTACGACAAAAGAAAGCAAAGATAGTAGCAATATTAATAGGGTACATGGGGTGAAATCCCCAAAGAACGAGTACATCATTGGCATTAACAAAATCATTATCAATGGAAGTTCTACCTGGAACAGTTTACATCTTTCAGTGATAGCTTTAATTTTATCAAACAACAATATTTGCCTGTTATAGGTTCTTGTGAGGACTCAATAGTTGGATAACAATGCTAAATTCAATTTAAACATCTGTCTGACGATGTGACCAAGCAAAATAATAATAAACCTAAGTTATATTGTCTTTCTAAAAAAACACCCAGTTTTTCCCCTCTAATGTTTGAAGAAAAAATACTCAGATTAGAACCATTCTAAATTTTTTAAAAAGTATTATTGTTGTGTTTAAAGTTAGTAGCTTTGTTTTGATAAGTGTAATTTATTTGAGAGAACACTACCCTTTTCCCATATGGATTTGTGATACTTCTTTCCCTTTGGTAAAATCAAGTGGAGAAATGATACTCAAAATCTCTGAGAAACATTTTTCTTATAGTACAACACATTTTATACTCCATTTCTTTTATCAAGGATCCTTAATCTTTCTTCGTTTCTGCTGGATATCCACAGTTTTCATGTATTTCCCCTAGCAAACAAGATAAGGGAGAGTTATACAGCCAGAAAAAGTGGCATTTTCACAAATTATAGCAGTTTACACAGTTAAATCTACTTTGAAATGATGAAGATCACCGCTAATCTGGCTTTCCCCACTGTTTGCCTGTTCTAATACACTCTTCTACTCTTCATTGATTGAGGCTGCTTTTTCTTTACTATATTACTTTGATTTCTAATGATCCTTGAGTGTTCACTCCTGCAATGTCAATCATACTTGGCTATTATCATGCTAATAAAAATATAGAGATTGTGGTATCTGCAGGGGAAATCAAGATAATAGAATTACTTAAATAACATTGTGCTACTGCAATACAAGCTTCACACCTTCCCCATGTGACAACATGTGCAAACCTCCAACAGTGTCCTACTTTGATCCTTTTGACAAAAGCAGAAAGCTGCAATAAACATTCATGGATAAATAAAAATATTAGTTTACTATTATTTTGCACTATTTATATAATAGCTTTCCTTGTGAAGGTCTCTAGATGATGGCTTTGGTATGGTGTCTGGCTGGACAGAATCCATTTCTAGACAGGACATAGAAGATGAAAAATCTACTTGTCATTGTGGAATCATTCAGCTTTGTTGTCTCTGAACACTACATTTTCTTGGGTGAAGTCTGATATAATTGGCTTTCCCAGAAAGAACCCTCTCATCATTGTCATGACTTGTTTTTATTATATTGCTAGCTTGTTGGCAATAAGTTAATTAGCAAAGGCAGCAGAACTGACTGGCATAGAACAAAAGTCAATTCATTGTGAAAAGCAGAAAATGTTTGGACTGTTGACTGTCAGTGCAAGCTTGGCAGATGTTGACTTATTGTAATGTAAAGAGACTCAATCTGCCCTAGTCATGTGCAGTATGTAATATAATATGTAGGTCATAAAATTTGACCAAGAGTACATATTGTTAAGCTGATACATTCTGAGTACAATTAAAATAGTTGAAATATAAGTTGATCTTCCACTAAAGTTATGGCTTGGGGCTGGTCACATTAATTAATAGTCAAAGTAATATTAACCTAGGCATCCAAAAATAGTTCTTTAATAAAGTGACAAAACCCATCAGCTGCCTACTTATGTTAATATTAATAAGCCCATCTTATAACTCAAGTCTATCCATTCATTCTTCTCCATATATAGAATTTAAATTAAAAATTTATAGATTGTCTAAAACAGGGATGTCAAACTCATGTCATCATGGCATCACATGATGTATTGGTACTTTTCCCCCCTTCTCTCAACTGGGTGTTGTTGTTGTGGTTCGCTGGCAGCCTGTGCAGATGGCAGTGGAATCAGACAGTGAGAAAGAATGGGGACCAGGAGTCTGGGAGTCTGGAGAGGACTCAGATGAGGGTCCTGCGTCCAATGCAGAAATGGGGCCAGGACCATCTGGGATGGGGTGCTGACTCCAGAGCCTCCAGAATCTGGAAGCAGCGAGGCCAAGGAACAAGGGGAGCCTGCTCCCAGTGTGGATGTGTACAGAACTGCTAGAAGGCAAGAGCAGCTGAGACAAAAGAGGCAACTCAGGAGTAAAGCTTGGAGGTGATTGCCCTTCCCATAAGGTATAAAGGACAGGCGAAGGTGAAGAAACCTTTGCAGGAAGCAAAGTTGTTCGTTCTGTTCAAATTAATTCTTAAAGCTCTGTGTGGACTTTGTACTTTGGTTGTTTTTTTTTTTATAATTCATTTGGCACTCTAATTGTTGGCAGCAATTCAAAGGAAAGAAAGGTGAGTGCTTATCTTGAAAGGACTGTTTGGGACTCATCACCAGCTGGGAATGAACATAATTCCCAGTGTTGAAATAACAAAAAGTTGCTTTAACTAAGTGTGTGCTTAAGGTCTCAGGAAACCTTGGTCAGAACAGGTGTGGACATGGCCAGCATGTAACATAACCTGGCCCATGGGCCAGGAGTTTGATATCCCTGGTCTATAAGAATCCCAGGAGCAATAGGAAATAGGAATATCTGTTTGTTTTCTGAAGCATTTTGGAATCATCTGATTAAATTGTGACTTTGAAGCAGACCATGATATAATAATTTAATCAAAGTTTCATTGAGTCAGCCTTTCAAAGCTTCAAACTTAGGGATGTTATATGTGATTGTGTTATATATGATTTTAACACAGTGGGCCATTCAGTCATGTAGTGTCCATACACACTACTAGAAAGAATGATATCTCATTCAGTTGTTTAATTCGTGATCTCTAACATATGATGTCCTGAAATAATTAATTCACTTAGAATAATTTATTGTTCTTTAAAGTTACTTGTAGACCTCAAATTGAATCTGATTTCAGAAAAGCAGATGGTGTTTTTTTTAAGTTTCCCTTACAATGCAGAAACAATTTAAAGTATTTTCAATCCCACTCTGTCAGAGGAAGAATTTTTTTAATTTAATTATTGTTTGTTAACACCCATATTTAAGCATAAACAGTATGATCAATCAGCAAGAGTACCAATTAGTGTTAGCTTTGATTATAGTCTTTCAGCAACAGTTTCAGTCATCAGGAACTGAGCTGAAACTTCCATATCATTTCACATACACAATGACACCAAATAATAATCAGATGGGTTTGTTGACCTTTATGTGGTACAAAAGTAGAAGACAGTGAAATATTATTGGAATTTGTTTCACAAGACATATGGTGATTTGCATAAACTCATATTTGCTTTACTAAGTGTTTACTTAAGCAGTATAATATTTCATTGTTATGTTTTCTCTCAATAAGCAGTATGATACTTAGAAAGAAATTTATATTGGAAAGAAAAATGTCTACCGTCATATTAAACAAAAAATGCAGTCCCGACTATTTTACATATTTTGAAAAGGACTAAAGATGATAAACTTTCGTGTACCATGTATGCTTTCATGCAATGTCATAAATAATTCCTGGATATAAAAATTGATTCATCCAAATATACTCCTAGCCAGAAGAAATCAAACCTCTGAACAAACTCTTCTACTAACTATTGAACTTATCATGAATTCATAAATAAGTGCTTGCATTTATTCTCCTAGCACTAGGACATAAATTATTATTTTTTAATTCAAAGGTCAACTGTTAATCTCAGAAAGTTCTTGGAGTTCACATTTACTAAATTTCATGTGAGTGTTCTCCAAAGGTACAATTCTAATTTTACATAAATATTTTTATGTAATTACATAAACACTCACCATTCAGATGCCATTTTCAAAACATTTATAAAAAGCCAAGTTTGACTTCTGGAGGTTGCTCCAAATGGAAACAACCTCTCAGATATGATTTGTCTTGTCTTTTTCTGGATTTTCCCCCCCAACTGTTCAATCTATGCAACATGGACACCATCCTAAAATAACATGTGTTTGCAACGTATGCATTCAATCAGCAAATATTTACCATGAAATGAGGACCGAGCTTTGGATTTATATTTGTTTTCATCCTTAGCATAAATTATAATGGTCTGTAAATGGGCTTTGTCTCAAGCAAGATGAAGTGGCTCTGGATTTTAGGCCCTGCACTCCATCCTGGATTTGGAGACTTGCATAAGGGGACCTCCCTTAGAGTCATTGCTTTTGCATGAACAGCAGATAGCCAGGAGTAACTTTGTAAATTCTATCTTGTGTGCCAATTCCACTCATTCTTGGATTGGAACAGTGGTGGGATTCAATTTTTTTTACTACTGGTTCTGTAGGCATGGCATGCCTTGATGGGCATGGCTTGGTGGGTGTGGCAGGGAAAGAATACTGTAAAATCCCCATACTCTCCTTTCCCCATTAACCTGCTTTCCAGCTCCATTCTCCTGTGTAGGGCAATAAAAGAAAACCCGGATGATCAGCTGGGACTCGGGAGGCAGAGAATAGATGGGGGCAGGGCCAGTCAGAGGTGGTATTTGCTGGTTTTCCGAACTACTCAAAATTATCGCTGCCGGTTCTCCAGAATTGATCAGAACCTGCTGAATACCAACTCTGGTTTGGAGGCTCTGCTCATAGTTACTTATTCCTTGGTCACCTCCTGCTTATATTACTGAATTGTGCTATACACCTTTGAAGACCATTCAGAAACTGTAAATGATCCCGAATATGGCATCTCAGGTAATTATCAGTGCATTATACTGTGCCCAAATAATACCACTACTTTGCAAAGTGCAGTGGTTTATTTATTTTTATCTAATTTATGTTCACTCACAATCAAGTAACTCTGGACAGCATACAACAGAATATATATCCAGAATATACCCAGTATACAGAATACCCAATAGAAAACATGGTTCTAATACAAGTTCTACTTACCATCAATAAAGCCTTACCAGTACAAAACCAACATTTCCTTTCATTGCCTATTTCCAATTGTGTCTGCATGTCCTGTGAGTTCTGAAAACTGAACATTATTCAGGTTTCCTTGATGATGTAGTGTTTCAGTATCTAATGCAACCTTGAGAGTTTCCCTTCTCTTTCATAGCACTTATCCTCTCGAATAACATATGCATGAGATTTGCATAGCTTCTATCCTGTTGGCTTTCTAAATGGAAATTGTTCTCCCCACCCCCTCAGCACTGGCCAAGATGTTGGCTAGTCTCATCTGGTAAGTGGTTTGTCTTTTTACCATGTTTGAACTCAGCCTTATTGTGTTGTTTTATGTTCTATTTTCAGATTTTTTTTCATGTTAATTGTTTCATTGAACATTGTTCATTTTTAATCCTACATTAGCAATTTACAACTTGGGCAGTCATACAAACTACAAAATCAAATAATCCTGAACAAATTTTAAACCTCAAAAATACAACTAAAGACTTGCAAAAGATTTCTCTTCCTTGCACAAGGAAGCTGGTTTATCAAAAATCCCCCCCCCCATTACTGCTGGTTGGAACCTTGGGAACAATAAGTATATATTACTTTTAAACTATCCCACATAAATATACTATGTTTCATAATGCATTAATAGGACTATGATGACATGAGCAAATTCCCATGTACATTTATCTTCAAACCAGATTTATGAACAATATTCAAAAAAAAGGACAATTACATACTTCTTAAAATTAATTGCCAGGTGGTTTAAATTTGATTTTGTAGGAATATAATGACTTTTGACTTGACAATATAAGTTCTACAATAAATGAGGATTTAAAAAGATCACACCTACTAAACTCACTTTGAAGTAACTAAGGAAGGAAGGAAGAACAAACTAAAGCACTGATTTTTGAATCAAGAATGAGTACCAACAAAAGAGAATAATTTTGTTTTAAAGAGATAAACTATATAAAACATGCTTTAAATGTAGCAACACATGGTCTGAACAATATGACTCATTTTTAATCTAAATTATATTCCTGTGGATTCAGATAACTAGCCTGTTTCTCTGCTTTACTGATGGCAACTTTTGACATTGCAAGAAAATATTTCACTGGGCAATTTATATTGTGATTAGGTTACTATTTTTGGTTTACTTCTAAATGGAAGTTTAAAAGTAAACTTCTCCTCTTAAAAGGTAAAGATGGTTTGTATATAGCACCACGCAGTAAAGAACAGGGAGATCAGGGTCATCAATATGTGACAAAACAGCAAAATTCATTATTCTGAACATAAAAATTATTGATGCTGGTTAGATTTAAAAACATGGGCTAATATTTCCTCCAGTTCCTCCCAAGCTGCTCTGTAGTTCACTGAGCAACTGTTTACCATCTTGCTTTATCAGTTACAATAAGCTTTTTAAGGAGAGAAAGGCAATAGGGGTTATTGTCTGGATACCATTGGAACCTATTAGATGGATCAATATTTTCCATCCAAAGCATCAAAACATATTTAAAATATAATTGTAAGTTCATTCAATAGTTGAAGTATCCCAACACATATCAAACTGCTGGCTGCTGGGTTAATGAACAAGAAATAATGGAGTCTCACTACCCCATCAAAAACACCAACAACTATACTCCCCAACAATCATTTAGTAGAAAACAGAAGAGTATGCAGGAGGATGAGAAATGTTCCAGTAAACCTTCTGATGATTAAAAATAAGTGCTGCTACAGAAATCTGAGCAGCATAGTAATATTTGTCATGCTTTCATGCTGGATTTCTACCTGTCCATGCTGAGGTCTAAAGGACAATATTCTATCGGTCACTTTTGAAAAATGGAATCTGACAGACAACTAAATTTGAATTTGATAGTGTATGTTGCTGAATACACTAAGAATGACACATATTTGATAAATTCTTCCCCTGAGCATATATAGACCATGAAGTCCATGTCAAAAAATCCATTCTGAGTCAGACAAAGCTGTTCACATGAGTACTCCATCTAAACAAGATGAGTGGAGATAAAAATAAAAGAGGCAATACCAGGAGTGGCTGTGATCCAAACAGAGCTAATTAGGTACACAGTTGTTGGTGTAAGAAAGAAGGGAGTGGGACAGATGGTGCTGCTTTTTTTAAAAAAATAAATAAACACTTCTGTGATATCAGCTATGACAGCCAAAAGCTAAACCACAAAGGGTGCATACATCTCAAGGCAGAAAATGTCCCCAACAAACTGAATCATCACTGATTCTGTCTATTTCTAACTTTCTATCTTTTTTTTCAGCAGCCTGCCTTCAGCTGTGCATGTACTTGCAACTTATGGCTGACCTAAATAACGTTACATCTCTGATTCCTAACTGTACATGGCTTCTTGTGTTGTTTAATTAGAAATGCCAATGTCACACTTAGAATGAAGCAAATAAAGGGAAGAATTATTGCACAAATTCCTTTGCTGTCTTTGCTTTAATGAAACTTGCACTAAGTCCTCATTAATTAAAAAGCAATGTCTCCTCCTCAATATATTTTACAAGGTTTCTGCCACAAGATAACTACTTTCTAAGGTTTGATAATAGTAAGATGGGCAACATAAACCAAAGAGTTTAACACTGTCATTTGGCTGCCAAATTTAATAGGCTTGGCAAAGCAGATGGACAATCAGTCCAGCATTCTCTTCTGCTACTCAAAGCTTACTAAAAAAAAAAAAATCATTACAAAAAAGTCATTCTTTGATGAAATAGATACTTCCCCTTGTAAAGGAAGATCAATGTAAAAAACCAAATGAATAAAACTACAACATATTTTGATCAAGGTTCATGGATCAAATAAAGTTACAAGTGAACCAATGCCTACAGACAAAGACATATCCCAGTGACTATGTAAATGGTGATACAAGGGAAGTCTAAAGCAAAGTACCCACTAAAATACAAAGTTGGCATTAAAAGAGACAAATTCCTTATAGCTGGAACTTAAGCCCATGTCACACTGCACCAATGGATGGAAAGAGGATGTAAAACGGAGAGAAACACTTGCCATCCATTGGTTAAACGCAGATGCATCCATTCTGTACTCACTGCCTCCATTTTTTATCCCTCTATCCATCAGCATCCGTCTATTGACATTTCATCCACCTCAAAAAGTTTTGAGCTGCTCAAACTTTTGAGCAGAAAATGTATCCATGTGTCCATTCTGCATCCGTAAGGCATACGGGGGACATCCGCGTTCTGCATCCGTTGTCATCCGTACGGCATGCCGCTGCCACCATCCACGCAACTCAATGATCTGCTCCAGTGGAAACGGACGCAAGGGAGGAAGCGGAACGGACGTGGATGGACGCGCAGCGTAGTTAGCAGGACCGGGAGAAAGGATATGAAAGCGGATGCAGCTCGCAAAACAAAGCATAAAAATGGAAAAAACGTTCGCAGAGGGGACCATCTGCTCTCATCTGCTTCCATCCGCTAGGCTTCCGTTCCGCATCCGCTTCCATCTGGCCTGCATCCTCCCCCATCCATTCCTTTCTGTGTTATCCGCTCTGGTTATGAAATTTTTGCCCCATTTGCAGAGCGGATAGAAACCGGATGGAACATTTTTCTCGTCCGCTGTGTCCTTTTTACAAACGTTTTGCATCCGTCGGCCAGTGTGACAGGGCCTTTAAATAGAGAGATTTGGTCAGTGCTGGAAAATAACTGATGCTAATCAGCTGCTTCCCAATTTAGATTCTTCTGTTGCACCTAAGCACTCCTCCACCTTCCTGATTTTTCACATGAGGAAGTACCATTTCCAGGATGTAGATGAGATTCTTGTACAAGTTCTAAAATGGTATGGCCTGAATCTCAAATGCTAATGCCACTTCCCCTCTATTGTTTGAGTTGGAACGTTCTGTGCCTGACTCCAGTTGCCTTGTCTTCGTCCTCCTTCTAACTGAGAATACCAGGGAAGTGATAATTACACTTGAAGCTACTATTTACTCAGTTCAAAAACAAACAAATGGGATGATTTAGCACAAATAAATGATTCTGCTTTCTTGTGCTGTACTACAACAAATTAAACATTAAACAAATTATTCAATCTGGGATATTATTATTATTATTTTTTTTTTGAAAATTTTATTTGGGTTTTCACAAAAAACAAAATACAAATAAAACATCTTTTTTTGAAAATAGCATGGTCCCANAAAACTCAATTTCATGCTCATTTTTAGATTCTATTCCATATCTTATTACCATTTTATATTTTCTACATAATTTTCCCATTTCAATTTTCTCAATTTTGTTTTATCTCATCTCAATTCAAATCATTATATTTATACTTTTGTCTATCCTGTTTCAATTTCATATCTGATCTCATTAAACAATGAGATTTTCTCCTGTAGTTGCTAATTGGAATATGACACCTTTATATCTTTTAATTTTATCCATCTAACTCTTATTTAAATTTTGATATACACCTTAAGGTGTATATATTACATTATATTACATTCAATATAATACATAATACATAACTTCCAATCAAGTTCTGCTTGGTACATTCTTATAATACACACTTTGTCCTGTTACAATTTGATATCTTATTAAACAATTTTTTTCCTGTAATTTCCAATCAGAGTATGACACCTTTATATCCTTTAATTTTATACATTCAAACTCTTATTTAAACTTCAATATATAATTTTGAGATTATAGCATTCATATAATACATAACTTCCAATCGGATTCTGCTTGGTACATTCTTAAAATAGACACTATATTTTTAAAAGGAAAAAATTATATACATATGTAAATAAAACACACATTCCATCCAATTCAATTCTATCATTAATATGCATTAAAATCTTAACATTTCTTTTCAATTGAATATCATACTTCTTTGGGAA
>BHFT01002886.1:0-30820 GCA_004320025.1 Laticauda laticaudata
AATGCTTTGCATCCGCTACGCATCCGCTATGCATCCTATAGGCGTCCGTGATGCATCCGCGTCATCCGCTACGCACCCGCTCCTTCTGCTATGCGTCCGCTGCGCAATTCTCCCCCGGCAGCCCTTTGAATGTGTCATCCGCTTCCATCCACTTCCATCCGCTAGGCTTCCTATGAACATCCGCTTAACATCCTCGCTACGTACTACCCCCGTCCCTTCCTTTCCATTGTTTTCCATTCTGTTTATGCAAATTTGGGGCACTTTTTGGAGTGTATAACAATGGATGGAGCCACCCCCGAAATTTTGCTCGTCCGCTGTGCCCTTTTTGCATACATTTTGCATCCGTTGGCCAGTGGGAGCTAGCCTTTAGGTCAAAAGTAAAGCATGCATGAGAATAAATGGAAGGCATAATGAATAATTTAGCATTGAGCAGGAAATAAAGCAAGGAAGTATACTGTCCTTTTGGTTGTTTTATGTATTTTAAGAGTTGACGATGACTTGATGGCACATAATCCATCTCATTCATATTATGTGTCTAAACATTTAAATTTTACTTTACTGCTTCTAGTGTCAGGTCATATGGCATGATTTATTCTTGTCATTGTCCAAGGTCATCTTGACAATTTTGTTCACTGTTCAAAGCATCTTTTAATCTTGTTTTTGTTAAGCTTTCACAGACATGCATTACAACTGGGAAGACCACAGCTGGGACACTGTATACTTCTGTTATTATTATGTAATAATAGTTAATATTTATAAAATTAGTATTGATTATAATGTTTAACATTATGTATTTATACTGATTCATATTATTTTAGCTTTCATTTCTAAAATGACTGGTTTCTTCCCCATTACTTCATTTGAGAAAGTCTGGAGAACCTTTGGTGGGTTAGGAAAAAGAAACCTTCAATACATAGAAGAAAATTCAATACATAGAAGAAAAAGGGAAAAAAGATTATTTCTTCCACTTCAGAAAGAAAATAGGAAGAAACCTATTTCTTCACCTTGTTGAAATACTATAATCTATCCTTTTTCAGTCTGCCCTGCTTCACAGCAGATTCACCACCTGCTTTCCTTTTACACAGGCAGGCCCAGCTCTGCAGGAAACCATCCTCCTGCTGCCACGGTTTCAGTCTAATCAGCAATGGGAAAGTGACATCACAGTTCCAATCCTCTTCTCTGTGTGAAAGCATTATCAACAATCATATCAGCAAGGGCCGGGTGTGGCCAAAAAGGGATTTTCTTCGGTGCTTGCTAGCATTGACCACACTAGAGCTTCCCACTGAAAATACAAACTAGAATTAGGATTACTATTGTGGGAAGCCACCACCACCTCTTCCTAGGAGAATGAAATATTTTGAGGAATATTTTAAAAATGCAGGATAAAATATTTCCCCTAAAAGGGAAATTAAGAATCTTAAGGGAAACAGAAACTCAGAGCTCCAGCTTCCTTCCCCCAGCAGATATTTTGTGTCCATTAAGAAAGACTAGGCCAGCCTGTCTACAAAATAAGACCTCCGGCTCCAGGGTGAAGAGATTAAGACATGATCCTCCAGGACCTAATAGGATTAACCCACTAAGACACAGAGCTCACTACATTGCACAATTTCCTAAGGACACTGCATCATCCTCAGAAACCTCAACCAAACTTAGCTCAGATAACCTAAAGAGGCAGCTATGACCCCTACATAACCCCTACATGGCGCCATGGGAGTTTGACAACAGCCAATAGAATACATGTTCCTGCACAGGAACAGGCAGCTCAAGTGTAAAGCCCAAGAGAAGGTATAAAAAACCTTCACTCTCAACTCCATGTGGTCAGTTGCACCAGAACCATGTGCTTGGTGATTCTGTTTCATCATTAAACCATCTTTCCAATCAGCTTCCATGTTTCCAGTGTCTTTCTCACAGCTTGGAATTGAACCAGATGGATATTTCTTCCAACACTATAGTTCATTGCACATTCAAGCAGATATTTAAACTGGATTTTGCATTTTTATCCCGCTTTCAAATCCTTCTCAAGGACATTCTTAACAATACTGCATGCAGGAAATGGTTGCAAAACACTACAGTTTATACACTTGTATGTAACATCTGAAAAGTTTTCAAAGGGCACTTAGTCTGTAGTGAGCTTCGATCAATCAGCCAATCAGACATTTGAGATAAGGCCATGAAGATTTGAAAGAAGGCTATTTTGAACAATTTAGTGATTCTTTGAAGAGACATGGCTCGTTAATCAAAAAGATTATGTTGCAGTATAAATGAAACTAGCAAATAGTTGTATAGTTGTACAGATACCACAATCTTTAGAAATGCCTGAAGCATCTTTTCAGTGGGGGGGGCAAGGGATGTTATCAGATTCTCACTTTTTTATTTTTCCTTATAAAATTATTGTGTGTCATTTCATACAAAACACCTCAAACAATATTTCTTGTATTTCATGCATGGTGTTAAGCCATTTGGAAAGTAAGCAGGGATATACAACCTATTGCTATGCAATCTACTACGTGCTTTTTTACTGGAGTGAAAATTTAAGGATGGATGTGAAAAGAAAGAGAAAGAAATGAATCAAAGTTTGGTAATGCAAGTGAAATCATTCATATTGCTTTGAAAATCACTGAGATATTTCTGCTAAATTATTAACTTCATTTGCATCCCCTCACATACAAATAAAACCTTTTCTTCATTTCCTCTGTATGCATTTTGTGTGTATGAATTGTGGTGAATGGTGAACTACTCATTAAGGACAGCCCATTGCCTTTACAACATATTAATTTGTTCACAGGTGTCTCTGATCTGATGATGGCTCTGTGGCCATCAAAATGAGTCCAGCAAATGCATATTCATTCATACAATAAATGCCATTGTAAAAACAAATCCAACCACAAAAAACTTCGCTCAAGACCAGTCTTATCCATACTGCAAAGAATCCGCTCCTGTGAACTCCACGCAGAACTCAAAAACCATCTAGACAATGGAGAAAAGGACCTATACATTGACTACAGAGCTGATTGCATCAAACGAAAGTCACACTACCCACAACTCTGCATCCAACCCCACCTCATCCAACCCACCATCACTCAAAACTAGGCACACACGCCCCTAACTACCTCTATTCCAACCACAACTGGCCTTAAATGCAAACAACTCAGTGCAAGAAGCCTTGTAAATAAAATACCTGAATTTCTCCTCTTATTAAATACAGCTAAATTCAAAATTATATTTGTCTGTGAAACATGGCTCAACGCATCTCTCCCTGACTCCATTACCACAGTAAGAGACTATCATGTTTATAGTAAAGAACTAATCATGTTTTACCAATCAGATCGTGAAATCCATAGAGGAGGTTGGTGTTGCTATCTTCTATAAAAAGTCCCTACATCTTAAAAATATCCAAATTACCCAGGAGGCTTCCTATTCCTGAGACCATCATCTGTGAACTGTTCCTTAAATATAACATTTCGGTTCTTACTATGTTACAACAGCCCCGATTATGACATTGAATATGCAAACAAGCTAAATACACTACTAAACATGCGGCAGCATCCTGCCACACGCTTTTATCTTTCTTGGTGACTTCAATCTCACCTGATAATTATCTACCTGGACCCTTAACAAATATACAACTGAACCCACACGTGAAACCTTCTACAATGCAGTAACAAATCTGGGGGATTAGAAACAACCAGTAACCAACAACACTAGACTTAACAACTGCCTTTATCTCATCTTCTGCAATAGTTTGAATTCAATTTTATAGAACACAAATTAAAAGAGCCTTTCCTACAGTGACCACAGCATGATTGATTTCTTGTCTCAACATTACGTCCACACAAAAAATCATCACAATGACGAATCTCCAATTATAACTCAAAAAGGTGACTATGATCTTACAAACAATGTGAACTTCATCTCTTGATTGGCAATTTCTATTCACTGGATGCAATACTGTAGAAGACCATTACAACATATTTTTACTTGAAGTCAAAAGAGTCATCAAAACTATATGTACCAATTAACAACTTCCCAAAACTAGAAAAAACCAAATTACCATAACAATAAGGAAGCTTCAATCCAAAAAGAAATCACTTTGCAGAAAACAAATTTGGTCACGTTGCCAACTTCAAAAAAACCGATACAAAAATTTATGCCACCAGATTAAAAAACTGAATGCACCAATTATCACATTAAACAAGAAGAAAACCTTCTATGCACCAATTCCACCCACGCTTTCTACAATTTTATAAACCAACAACTAAAAAGACTCAAGATCCATCCCACCCCTTGAAAGACCTAATGGTAAAAACTGGCAACAATGACACTATTAAAGCCAACATTTTTAAACACATTCTTTGGCTCAGTATTTGTAAACAGCAATGGATCATGCCCAGTATTTCTAATCGAACTACAGACAACTACAATGATCTAATACATATCGATTTTACAAAAGACAATGTTGAAAAAGCAACTACCACAATCTAAACACAATCTAAAACCATTTCTTTCTATTGGACTGGAAGAATATGTGCCTATTTCTTAAAAAAGCTATCCACTGCCATAGCCCAAACCTCTAAGTATAATCTTTGAAAATCTTTCACGACCAGCTCCTTGCAAAAACTCATGTCACAAGCCACGGTCATCCCCATCTTCAAAAAGGGGAGACCCCAGCAGTTTGAAAATTACAGACCCAATCTTTTTATGCTGCGTCACCTGTAAAGTCATGGAATCAATTATTAACCAATCTTCATCCTCCACTTAGAAACAAAACAACCTACTCTCTAATAAACAATTGGTTTCAGAAAAAAAACTATCTTGATCTGCAACTCTTACAATGCAAAAACATATGACTACACAAGTCAATCAGGGCAAAGCCACATACATGCAATCTACATATAGACTTTTGTAAAGCGTTTGATTCAGTGGTACTGACAAACTACTGCCTAAAACTAAAAATCTTACGGTATCTCTGGACACCTGCATAACTGGATGGAAGCATTCCTGTCAAACAGAACAACCAAATGGTCAAAATTGGGAGCATCCTATCAAATTCTATACCTATCAAACAGTGGTGTCCCTCAAGGCAGTGTTCTAGGAACAACTATTTTCATACTCTACATAAATGACTTCTGTTGATCATATTAAGAGCAACTGCGTTCTCTTCGCTGATGATGGTAAAGCTATTCAACCACCATAGACAATACTGCTACCCTTCAAAAAGACCTTGACTATGTTTATCAGATGGTCAAACAAATGGCAACTTCAAATCTCAACAAATAAATGTTCTGTCCTACATATTGGCAAAAAAAAATCAGAAAATAAAATACAGGCTGTATAGTCAAGACCTTTCTTGATTGATCCAAACTCTGTCAAGGATCATGAGTACTCGTCTTCTCATGACCTAAGTGCTAGAGCCCACTGTAACTACATAGCCAAAAAAAGGTGTTAAGAGTTGTTAACCTAATCTTACGTAGCTTTTTCTCTGGTAATATATACTAATAACTAGAGCATACCAAAACATTTTGCATTGACTAATACTCGAATACAGCTTATCATGTCTGGAACCCACTTTTACGTATCTGTATTAACACAGTTGAGAAAATCCAGAAATATTTCATTCTCCACTCTCTACTCATTGCAGAATACCTTATGCCACCAGACTTGAAATTCTAGACCTAGAAACCTAGAAACTACGCTGCCTTTGGTCCGATCTAAGTATATATATAAAATCATTACATTGCAATGTCTACCTGTCAATGAATAGTTCAGTTTCAACCATAACAACAAACGAGCACACAATAGATACACAAACTCAAGGTTAATCGCACCAAACTTGATTACAGGAAATACAATTTCAGCAAGAGAATAGTCAATGTCTGGAATACTCTACCTGACTCTGTTGTTTTCTTCCAAAACCCCAAAAACTTTAACCTTTAGACTGTTCTACTATTGCAGCTCACCCTTTCCTAAGAGGTCTGTAGGGGGAGTGCATAAGCACAACCAATGTGCCTACTTGTGCCTGTCCTATTGTTTCTTTTATTTCATGTATTCATAACTATGTTTTTACTTATACCTATTATCTTGTAAGCAATTGACTGACTGACTGACTGACTGACTAAATAAATAAATAAATAAATAAATAAATGAACGAACAAACAAACAAACAAACAAACAAACAAACAAATAAATAAATAAAACTGGCCATCTATTTTTCCACTCCCCAATAGGCTCCAATTTTGGGAGCTGGCCATTCTGCTTCAACCTAAAAAGGGGGCACCAGAGACAGAAATATCTACCCAGATATCCTTGCTGTGACATAGCTGTATTCCAAAAGGCTGCCTGTATCTTTATCTTTAAAGCTCTCTTGTCTCTTGTTTAAATTTCTACACAGGGAGTGTACTTCCCACCATAGGGACAGGCCCCAATTCCTCTAAATGAGTTAAAGCACATCATCAGTTGAAATTCATCAAAAGAATCATGGTGGTGCAGTAGTTAGAAGGCACTATTGCAGGCTAATTCTGTGACTGTCAACAGTTCAATTCTAATTGGCCCAAGGTTGACTTCCCATCCTTCCGAGGTCAGTAAAAAGGAGGACCCAGATTGTTGGGGGCAATATGCTGACTTGTTAAACCATTTAGAGAGGGCTATAAATCACTGTGAAGCAGTATATAACTCAAAGAGCTATTGCTGTTGCTATCATCTCAGCTTTGTCCACTGCAGGACACTGAGAACATGCTGAAATAGAAAAAGCCAATCTGTGACCAAGAAGAGCCAGGAAAAATAATTATGCCAGGATTTCTGGTTGAACTTGAAGCAGCTAAAACAGAGCAAACTGAAGTAGAAGTGGGGAAGGGCTGTTTTTTTACGGGGTTGCATGGTTTTGGCGGATACCCCAAGTAAAACATTCTCCCACATCTCCTTTGCACCAAAGCATTTGTGAAGGTGTGAAACAGCATATTTGCCAGTTTTGTTTAGTGGTTAAAGCACCAGAGACTGCAGGTTCTAGTCCCTCCTTAGTCATATAAGACATCTGGTTGACCTTGGGCCAGACACTCTTTCTCTGTCCAACTTACCTCACAGAGTCATTGTTGTGGGGAAAATAGGAGATGTAAGGTGCATTGGGTATGTTTGCTTCCTTGAACAGGATACAAATAAAATATTTGCCAGGCTGTTACTTATCCTAGGTGACATGGCACTCCATTATTATTCAATCATTTATATTCCACTTTTAGTTTGATAAATCATTCAAGGCAGCTATGGTAACATACCAAGTAATTCTTCTTCCACCTACTTTCCCTAGAACAACAACTCTGTGGTTGGGTTGAGAAATTGTGACTGGCCCAAAGTTGACTTTCATGCCTTAGGTGGGACTAGAACTCATGATCTCATGATCTTAGACCAACCTGGCTCATCACTGAAATCATATTCCTCAAGTGTCACACAGAAGGGGAAATTTAAAAAAAAAAAACCCGCCTTAGCAGCTTTGCACACCTGCTCTGAGTCAGAAAAGGAAGTGGGAAATTGAATTGTTGCCTAAATTTAGTTTTTATTTTTTCTTTCTTTCTTTCTTTCTTTCTTTCTTTCTTTCTTTCATTCATTCATTCATTCATTCATTCATTCACAGTCATTCATTCATTCATTCTTCACATTTCTGAACTGTCCAGCTCCCTCAAATCAAGTATCTCCTAATGTGGAGCTTCCTAGCCAAAGTAATTTTAATCACTATGGACCTCAACTCCCAAAATTCCAGAGAATCCCTGGGAATTCTGGGAATTGAACTCCATATAGATTAAAGTTGCTCAGACTGAGAAACCCTGTGCTAATGGAAGGTTTGAGATCATGAGAAGCTCAGCAGCCATAATAAAGGGGATGAGACATGACCTGAGACTCTAGTCTAAAAGTGGCAGAGCTTTTATTATTTGAGCGTGGCCATCATCTTGACAGTTTGATTCTCCTAACAATGGAGAATGGGATTATCCATAAACTCTGCAAAATTTCACCCAACTGTTGTTGTTTTGAAATTTTAATTTATTTCTTTGCGGGTCAGAAAGAAATCACTAGTTATTTAACTAGTTGTGGGATTATAGAACCCAGAAACTGCTTTTGAATTAGCAATGAATTATCATCTGGAAATAAATTTGGAAAGCAGTAGATGTCCATAACTATAGTGAGTAGGGCAAGGGTAACCTTAAACACTCAAAGAGCCATTTGGACCCATTTCCCACAAAAAAAGAAAACACTGGGAGCCACAAAACTTGGATGGGCATGGCCAATTCAATGTCACTCCCACCCAGTCACATGACACACACCCCATGCCTACCCAGGCTTTGTGGTTCCCAATGTTCCTTGTGGGAAATGGGTCTCCCTCCCTCCCTCCCCGCTCATTTCTGGTTTTTATGTTTTATCTTCTCAGACCAGGCAAGGAGTGACTGGGAGGGGAGGGCGAGGGGCAAAACCAGCCAGTGGTGGGACCACAGCAAAGGCCCCACAGAGCTGCATGCAGCTCCAGAGCCATGGGTTGCTGACACCTGGAGTAGGGGAAGAAAAATTTAGCCCTCCACATGAGAAGCTGTTTCTCCATTTAATCATTCTCCTAAAGCCCACCTGCACTTTTCCCATCACTTGGATTTTGGAGTCAAGTAAGTTAAACTCAACTCCTATTCCATTCCTTGGCATTCTTCCCCTCCTGCCTGTGTCGTATCTTGACCTGATAGCTATGGTAGCTTCAGGTGCTTCTGATATGGTGCCTTAGGTCCACTTGAATGAAAAGCATCAGAGCCCAAAATATGGCAATAATGATCCAGAAAGGTCTGGAAAGAAAGATCTTCTACTTTCCTTTTTACATAGCAAGAAGGAAACACCCAGCACCCGTGGCTATTAACAAAGACAATTCTATATGGCTGATAGGAATTCGTGATTTAGTACCTGCAGGTAAAACTTTTATACAGTCTTAATTTACTACCCACTAGTGACCCTTTTTTTATAAGTCAGAACAGAAGAGATGAGATTTTGCATGTAAATTTTATGTTTTGTCAGGCAGGAGATTTATGGTTTTAGTTACACCTAGTGCATGCAATGAAGTAAAGCTTATAATAGCGGAACATGTCATCTTAAATTTGATGGAACTGCCGAGCATTAGAGAATATTACTCTTCTAAAAAGCCACCTCCAAGTATGGCAAAGGTTTCAGACAGAATGCAGCTCAGGTTCGCTACATTTTCAAAGATATGTAGGTGCATGAGAGATTATTATCACAAATACCCCAAAATATGAATTATCGCATCAAGACATTGATATATCACAGATTCCTTGTTGAAGTTACCCAACAACATAGATTGCACTATGAGTGATTTATAGCCTTTGCAAAATGAACTACAGGATGAGGTTCTAGGTCATAAGGAAAGCCTTGAGAACTGGTTTTAGTATTGCTTTCTGTTCTGCATAGTTATATAATTATTTGTCCACACAATCAATCTTCTTTAACTCTTCAGTTCTGAAGAAGAAATTGGAACTTGTCAAACTCTTACAGTCATGTTGTTGTTCAGTCACTAAGTGATGTCCAACTCCTCATGACCCCATGGACTACAACACACCAGGCCTCTTGTCCTCCATTGTCTCTCAGAGTTTTCCCAAACTCATGCCCACTGCCTCACTGACATACTCTAACCATGTCATCCTCTGCCATCTCCTTCTCCTTTGCCTTCAATCTTTCCCAACACCAGGGTTTTTTCCAAAGAGTGCTCTCTGGTGGCCAAAGTATTTGAACTTCAGTTCCTGTCCTTCCAAAGAAGAGTCAGGTTGAATTCCTTTAGGATTCACTGGTTTGATCTCCTTGCAGTCCAGGGACTCTCAAGAGTGACCCATTTGTGACCCATTTGACAGGATGGGCTGTAACCGACAGATGTAATTTACATTGACTTCTGCAAAGCATTTGACTCAGTGGTACATGACACTACTATTAAAATTAAATTCTTACTGCATTTCTGGATCCCTTCACAAGTGGATTACTGCCTTCCTGACAAACAGACAACAAACAGTAAAAATAGTAAATGTCCTATTAAACCCTGCACCAGTTATCAGCGGTGTCCAACAAGGAAGTATTCTAGGACCGACACTCTTTACACTCTATATAAATGACCTTTGTGATCACCTTATTAGCAACTGCATCCTCTTCGCTGATGATGTAAAATTATTCAACACCACCATCAATGCTACCATCCTTCAAAAAGACCTTGATTATGTGTCCGAATGATCTAACAATTGGCAACTCCAAATATCTATCAACAAATGCTCTGTCCTACACACTGGTCAAAAAAAATCCATATACCAAATACAGTCTAGGAGGATATGACCTTGTTGATGATCCTCACTTTGTCAAGGACCTTGGAGTTCTCATATTGAATGATCTAAGTGCCAAAGCTCATTGCAACAATATTTCCAAAAAGGCTTTAAGAGTTGTAAATTTAATTTTATGAAGCTTCTACTCTGGTAATACTGTTTTGCTAACTAGGGCATTCAAAATCTTTGCTAGACCAATACTTGAATTCAGCTCTGCTGTCTGAAATCAGCACTGTATATCTGACATTAATACAATTGAGCCAGTCCAGAAGTATTTTACCAGAAGAGTACTACATTCCTCTGTTCACAACAGAGTACCCTACATCACCAGACTTGAGATTCTTGGCTTAAACAACCTTGAACTGTGCTGACTAAGATTAGATTTAAGCATCATCATAAAATCATATGTTACAACATCTTATCAGTTCATGAATATTTCAGCTTTCACAACAACAATACTAGAGCACACAATAGATGTAAACTAAATGTTAACCACTCCAAACTCAATTGCAGGAAGTTTGATTTCAGCAACAGATTGGTCAATGTCTGGAACTCACTACCTGATTCTGTTGTTACCTGCTCAAACCCCCACTCCTTTACCCTTAAACTAACCTCTATTGACCTCACCTGATTCCTAAGAGGTCTGTAAGGGGTGTACATAAGCACACTCATGCCTACCATCTCTGTCCTATTCTGCCCAATTATTAGTTCTTATTTCTTGTATTTAAACTTATGTTTATTCTTGTTTCTGTTATATTGTAAGCTATTGACAAATAAATAAATAAAATAAGAATAAATAAACTGGTTTAACAACCAGTTCTGTGAGTGCTCATGCAGCATTCAATAAACACCAATTTGAACCTCTCCAGCTCACCTTGTAACCGCCCCAAATAAGTAGAAGAGCTGAGGCGTGGTAATCCACTTTGCTCTGTGAATCAGCTGAACTGCAAAAGAAGGAAATGTAAGGCAGTATAGAGCACAGGCGGTGGGGGGCAACTGATCATGGTTTGTAAGGATTCACTAGAACCTGTAGCAGCCCACTGCTGCCATATGATTACAGAATGTATTCAATAAACCAGGATGAAATCGAGCTGAAACTGTCACTGAAAAATTATTTGTTCATGAGTTCCCACCTCCTCAGGAACAAAACAATAATTTGTTTTGACCATCCAAGGATTTATGACTGTTTTTGTCCCAGTTTGGTTTGGAAATACATTCACTACTGGAAGACAAATGACTTTCAGATCTATTTTCCTAGTTTCTGAACTCACATTTAATCATCAATGTTTCCTAGTTCATGGAAAAGTTTTCCAGTTTCTGATTCTAGGTTACGAATTAATACAAGCCAGGCACTGAACAAAGGAGCAAAGGAACAATGTAAAATGATGGTTTTTAATCAGGATTTATTGTCCAGACAAGGTCTTATAGGATAACCCTGGAAAACAAAAGCAGTTGTGCAGTTTGATTTCAAAGCCATAGATATTTATGGCTCTGTTGATCCCAGAGCTGTAATGTAAAAGAATTGGGTTGATTCTTTGTAAAATAACAAATCAACAAGTTTGTACAGTACTGGTAGTTGACATTTGAATTGAGAGAAAAAAGTCTACTGCCTATTGAGGCAGTTCCAAACTCTTGGCTGCTTTCTAAACCGATTTTCTTAAGGTTGTCTGAAGAGGTTCTCATGTCAAGCTTACCTTGTAAAGAAAGGACATATGGGAAAAGATCCATTTGACTGGAGAAAAGAATTAACTTCAGCCTTTCCTTTAACATTTCCTCAAACAGAATATTATTCTCAAATTTCATTTCCCAGTTGGATAGGCCACCTGATATTATAAAAAAACAAACCAATCCACCAATTGAACATGGAAGTGAAAGGAGAGTGAAGAAACCTCTTTCACACACACACACACAACACACACACATCAAACTACTACGTATTTTTTTCACTCATTTTCATGTATGTTTTAGAATTTTTTTCTTAGCTCTAACTGAAATTGCTAAAACTAGTTACTTTATTTAACAAAATCAGGATGAATTAAAACAAAAATAGAATGTAACTTAATGAGTTCAACCTTGTTGTCATTTAATGAATTATTTAAAAAAATTAAATGAAAAATAAATAATTTGTTATAAAATTATTTTCTAAACCATTGGGGAAATAAAATAGTGGTAGTACTTTAACCCAAGGAAGTTTTTGCATTTCGTTTAGTGCTCTTTTTAGTGACTGTTAAAAGTTACAAGGAGGGGGGGAAATCCTGCAATCACGTGATTGCCATTTGTGAGCTTCGCAACTTGCCTGCAACAAGCAGAGTTAATAGAGAGGATGGAAGTAAAATCATAAGTTGCAGTCATGTGATGTTTCACTTAGTGATCACAGGTATTCAGTTAGAGACTGAAGTGGAAGTGAGAGCATAAGTCTGTTGCAGTCACATAATTTTTTGTTCAGTGACCATACCACTTAGTTATGGAATTCTAGTTCCAATTGTGGTCATTAAGTGAAGACTTTCTATGCTCTATATAAGCAATAAAATGTCTTAGATACATCTATGTCAGGGGGGTCAAACTTGATTTCATTGAGGGCCGCATCAGAGTTGTGTTGACCTTGGAGGGCTGAGTGGGCATGGATGGGGTGGGCATGGTTAGGGTAGGTGTGGCTAGCTTGATGTCCTGCAGCCCTGTGCCAGCAAAAACAGAGTCCGGGAGGGCCAACAGAGGGTGGTCCTTCATTGTTTCTAGGGCAGCTCTGAGCTAAGCATCCTGTGGACCAAATCCGGCCCATGGGCCAAGAGTTTGACACCCCTGATCTATATACAGTACTATAATTAAAATTCACTTAAACATTACAAATATATGTGTCTTCAAGTGTGAAATGGAGATGACACCCAGTTGTAATTTGCTGAGCAGGTAAAAGTATTGAGCAAACAAGAACATTAAAATGTGTGGTTGCATTGTTTACCCACATTATGCAGATGTGGGCACTGAATTCCTCTTTAAAAAATACACTATTGTCAAAAATACATAGTCTAAATCTGTTTTGGCCAATACACCGAATAAAGGAGTGAAGCTGATGATCCACATATTGATATAACAATGAAGTTAACCACAAAGCATATTGCTATAAATATTATCTTGTTTTAGCTACATAACTCATTTAAATTCATAGTCAATTCATTGGTAAGCTTCAGACTGCCAAACCATATATTTTCAGAAGATTAGATCTGCTCATTGTAATGAAGAAACATAATTTAGATTGGGGGTGGTTATTCGTTAGGTAGCAAATGCATTTTTTTGAGATACTTTGCAAAAGTCAGAGTAATATCCTGCCTGGAGCTTCAGAGGTGCAATGCAAATCTACAAGGGCAAGAAGCTTATTGCTTCTCTAACTAGTTCTCATACCTGATGTCTGATGTCATCCACAAAGAAAATCATGACACCACCTTCCATAACTTGTCCAATTTCAAACAGACATGTTCCATTAATATCCGCTATTAAACTCATTTTCTAATATATGTTAAAATAGCAACTTTCTGTAAATTAAGAATGCATCTTTGTCTTTATCCTGAATTGTGTTTGAAATATTTCTCTTTGATCTAAAGAGGCTATTGGATATTCCCTGGAGAGGTGCAACACGGTTGCATCTAATCGGAATGCAGTCGGTAGCGTTGTAAGGAATTCAAGGATGTGATTGTTGGCCTAATTGCTCCAGTCCAGTGTTGATGCAGAAAACAAGGAGATTTCGTTTGTCTGAATGTACTTACAATGTACACTTTCCATGGATCTGAAATCATTGCAAAAATACAGAATTGGGTTCAGCTCATCTGAGTCACATTTCCTTGCAGTTCTTCCCTGACAATGGAAGTGAAGTCAGGGTGAAGAAGGAAGATATTCAAATCAACAGGAGAGAATATTTGCAGTGGAGAGTTGATCTGTGGGATCCTTGGTGTTCTCTGAGCTTGGTTGTTTCTTTGCAGACCCATTACCCATTTAGATAACATCATCAGTTATCAGTGAGGTTGATGCCTAGTTGGGTAATGAAACGTCTGCAAGAAAATAACCAAGTCCAGAGAGCATCAAGGACCCCACAGGTATCTATATTGCTGTCTTCCATTATGCACATATCTCCAAATGCCTAAAGAGAGCTGCAGCTCCAGAGCACAGATTTACAATAAAAAGCAAGTATAAATGCCTTACTTTTCATACCGCACCATCTCTGATCTTTGCTGCCATGTGCTGATGGTTTCCAGCTGTTGACAAAAAAGGGGGAATAGAATAGAATAGAATGGAATGGAATGGAATTCTTTATTGTCCAAGTGTGATTGGACACACAAAGAATTTGTCTTGGTGCAAATACTTTCTGTATACATAAAAGAAAAGGTATGGTATTTAGCTTTGTTCGGGTATTTTCCCACGTCATTATAGTTGTGCTTTTAAAGTTGTAGCAACGTTTCAGCAGAATCTCCATCTGCATCATCAGGCTTCTGTATAGCGTTCATCTGTGAGTCAGACTTTCACAGCCGTTTCTGTTTTAAATTGGTGCCAGACTACCGCTGTGCCAGAATGTTTTTTTCTTCATCCTGATTGGTTGGGAGTCTTGGTCTGTGTTTATTGGTCTTGGAGTTTGCTGTGTTCTCTTTGATTGGTGTTTCTATTACCTTCTGTCTGTTTTTTAGCTTTTTTTTGTCTTGATTGGCTGGCAACATTGTGTTTCCTGTGTTGGAAACTCCAAGACCAATAAACACAGACCAAGACTCCCAACCAATCAGGATGAAGAAAAAACATTCTGGCACAGTGTAGGCTAGCATCAAATTTAAAACAGAATGGCTGTGACGTGAAAGTCTGACTCACAGACAAACACTATACAGAAGCCTGATGATGGCAGATGAGATTCTGCTGAAACATTGCTACTACTTTAAAAGCACAACTATAATGATGTGGGAAAATACCTGAACAATGCTGAATACCATACATATAAATACCCGCAATAACTTAAGAAAACGTACACTCATCAAGAGTCAAGAATCATAGGTACAATATGTAATGATAGTCATAGAGTACAGTAAGCAATCAAATCATACTGGGAAACAGTTAATAAAAATTGTAAAGATACAAGTGACAAAGTTATAGTCATATAGTCACAATTGGGAGGGGATGGGTGATAAGGAGTGATGAAAAGATTAACAGTAATAGTAGTGCAGACTTAATACTGTAGTTGAACAGTTTTGAGGGAATTACTTATTTAGCAGAGTGATGGCTTTCAGGAAAAAACTGCTCTGGAGAGACTCTTTATATTTGATTTTGGGGATAGCCAAAGCTATAATCAAAGCTGTAGTTAGCTTGGTCTAAATCAGAAGAACCAGTCAGTTTTAAGTGTTTACAACTAAGCAGAGATACGTAGAGAACAGGAAAAGTATATTTGTACTTCTGATAGCTTTCAAATCCATGTCAAATGTAAATTATTTCAGCTTCTATGATAATCTATCTGCCCACTTTACTTTCTGAAAGAGGTAATCATGCACTGCATGCAAAAACTGACTTGAGAGTTAGAAAATATTTGGAAAATAAGGACATTTTTCCCATTTCTTTTCCCATAGCATGGAGTGTTGATCAACAGGTTTCATTTATAAATGCCATCTTCTGCACCATTGGAATGTTTAAGCAATTGAGGCTACTGAAATCGTTCCCTGATCTGAGCATCAGAGCAATTCACACACCAATATTGCTGGGTTGTTCTAGTAGGACTAATGATTAAGAGTTATATGTAGCATGAAACATATTGGTATCCTTGTAATCAATCTGGCTCTGGGCTTAATTGTTTTCTGTTTCACACCTGTGCATGCACACCACACTAGCCTGACAAATTGAAAATGAACTATGAGACTCTATCACTGCTGGATTTTACAATATCACATTGTCTTTTTAGGAAGAACAAAGAGCTGTGATTCAATTAATTAAGTCCGAACAAAGAGGCATATTCAGAGGAGTACAGTCAGGTAAACAAATATGCCAGGGCTGGCTGTGCAAGATTCCTGAAAAGGCCCATTGAACTAACCACGTTAGGGCAAGTAAAGCTGTACATATTGGATTGCATCCAGTGCAATGTATAACTTTGTCTTTGAAGAAATTAATTGACCCTCCAAAGTTCTTCTATATGCAGATCCATGCTCATTTTTATATTTTTCCAGCATTTTTCTCTTCCAGGGAATGATATATGTGACAACTGATAGCTGCAAGTGAAAAGAGCAGGTGTCTGATAAGACACAACATCACTTTTATTTACTAAGCCACATCTGAACTTCTTCCAAATTAGAGAGGTTAAAAAACAATAACAAGGGGTAGAAAATTGTAAGTAACCCAGGCTGAGAGCTGTTTAAACATAGGTGCCATCTCCCATCTTTATTTACAGTTCAACAAACAAAGCCTGATCCTACTTTTATGATTAAGTATCTTCCATTTAAGACTGCACCCTAAGATGTTCAAGCCATCTCTGCAAATGCAGAGCCCAAAAGACCTATCCATCTCCAGTCAAGGTAACCAAAAGTTGCCTTCAGACTGTAGCTTATCTCAGGCTCACAGGTTGCTACCTCTCTGCAAGTCATTGCACGCCATCCCTGAATTCCCCCTCCCCTTTCTTCCTATATTTCTACTTTCCCCAGCAGCAACAACCAAATCCTTATGTACAATAACTACCTGTCTTAGGGCTCAGAAGGAATGTTGGCTGAACTTGCCACTAATGTTCCTGTGTGGGGAAAAAAGCAAAAATGAATCCATACAGAGAGTAGTAAGAACAGCAGAGAAGATTATAGGAAGCTCACTTCCCATTATTCAGGATACTGCTTATAAGTGCTATGTGCTTAGAGCTCAAAGCATTGTTAAAGACCCCACATGTTCCATATTAGCATTCTTGGAATACCCTCACCTGATTGGTTAACATGGACCACACTGTGATTGGACGAGAGACAGTTGATTGGCTAGTAAGGAATCAACCGCGATTGGCCATCTGATTTGCGGGAGATTCAGAAGCCGTCATTGGATGCGAGCCCCGGCAACCCTATAAGAAGGGCTGCCGCGGCTTGCAGGTCAGCACAGATCTATACCTTTAATAAAGAGCTGAAGTTACTCTGGTCTCGAGTCTCTTTTTCCCGCAACTTAACACTGGCGATGAAGGTGGGATTCTGAGACAAAGAGACCAGTCGAGCACATGCCAACCGAGCTGAACAACTGACGAGATGGCCAGCAGCAACTCAGCCACCGCACCATTCAATCAGGCAACTAGGACTGGGAATCATACATCGATCGATTCCTCATGTTCCTCAAGAGCAACAACTTGAAAGATGCAAATGACCACAGGAAGAGAGCTGTGTTTCCTGACACACTGCGGGCCCGCAATGTTCAAGATGGCTAAAGTACTGGCAAGCCCGAAGATGTAAAAGAGATGCATGGCCAGACCTAGACTGGCTACTCGAAACCCACTACGCCCCGGCCGTTCCAACCTCATTCAGAGACATGAGTTCTAGCAATGGGATCAGAAGGACGGAGAGAGCATCGGGGACTTCGTGGCAGCCTAAGAAACATTGGGGGTGTGTGCGGTTTCTCCAACATGGACGAGCTCTGAGAGACCACGTGGTTCTCAGGTTAAGAGATCCACACCCAGAGCAGAATGATGGCTCGCGGCAGACATTAAAGTCACTGAGGCCATCGCTGAAGCCACCGAAGCCAAGCCACAAAGAAGTCAGCGGCCAAGATGCGCCAAATGAACGCGAGGGACTGGCAAATAACTTCGGAGACCAACTCATCACCAGAGGAAAGAGCCAAGGTTGTGCACAAAGCCACAACGCACACCATGAAGGACATCCGATTCCTCCCCCAATACCAAAGACGAGGAGGAGGAAATCCACAGATTGCAAGCAGAGCAAGACCGACGGGAGCGGGAGAGGTTGTAAGTCGGGTTTTCAGTGCACCGATGTGGCGGCGACCACCCCCGTTCAGAGTGCCAGTTTTAGATGCCATTTGCTGGTACTGTAAGAAAACAGAGGCACATCGCCAAGGTCTGCCACAACAAACAAAACTACAGCCCGAGGCGACACGACAATTTGTCCCCCAGGAACTGGGACAAGCATACAGAGGACCTCTGGAGCTGCGCGGTCGAAGCAAGTGGCTCAGCAAAGCCCAATGAGAGAAAGAGACACACCAAACAGTCACAATCGGGCATTCAAACAACACCAACACTAGAAAGGTGCACGTGCAGGTCAGCATCAAAGGCAGGCAGTGCAACATGGAAGTGGATTCCGGATCCTACCTCTCCATGGTATCTTAGGACACAATCAAGCTGTTAGTGCCCAGCTTACAAAAACGGACTGAGAGTCAAAAACTAACAGTCAAAGACTACCAGGGGAACTGGATCCCCGTGATAGAATGTGGGCATTTCCACTATTACTTTCAGGATCAAGAGAAAGTGCTTCCACTAACCATCATGGACAGAAACCGCCCAAGCCTGTTTAGGACTCGAATGTTCACGCCATTAGGAACGAGGTGACGGGCATCAACCACGTCAAGGAAACAGATTTGGAAGAGAACTCATGAGGACTTCAAGAGGTGTTCGACGGACAATTAGGCAAGTACCAGGGTCCCAATATCATTTAATGTGAACCCCAATATTGCCCCAATCCGTCTTAAACCGAGACAAGTCCCATTCGCACTCAAGCCTAAAATCGATGAGAAACGACAAGCTCATCGCGCAAGGGGTCCTGGAACCAATGTATCACCAGCTGGGAGACCCCAATAGTCACCCCGATAACCAGATGGGTCAGTGAGAATTTGTGGTGACTACAAGGCCACCCTAAATAACGCACTGCAACAGAGTGCGTACCCAATGCCGGTGGTACAAGCACCTACTACACTCACTAGGGGGAGGAAAAGTCTTCATGAAGCTCAACCCTGGTGCAGGCATACCAGCAGCTGCCATCGATGCCAGACTGCAGAAGCACAAATCATCGTGACCACAGTGGGGCTTTCCGTGCAAAAGACTCCAATTCAGAGTCAGCGTGGCACCAAGGGATGTTCCACGAACCTAATGGAATGACTATTACAGGCATAAAAGGAGTGGTGCATAATTCGATGATGTCTTGGTAGCAGCCAAAAACAAAAACAATTGGGAAGCTGCCTCAGGGAAGTCCTGCAGAAGTTTAAAAATGCAGGACTAAAGGTAAACAAAGGAAAAGCGCCAGCTATGCACAGAAAAGGTAGAGTTCCTGGATATCTATTGATAAAAATGGGATTCACCCACAGAGAAAAAGATTAAGCGATCAAGGAAGCCCAAGACCACAAAAATAAAGCAGAAGTTACAGGCTTTCCTAGGACTAATTAACTTTTACAATGTTTTTTTGCCAAAAGGCAACAACGGCAGAACCTCTGCATAGGTTACTTGACAAGACAGCCACGTGGTCCTGGGGCAAGCAGGAAGAAACTGCATTCAAAAAATAAAGATTTCCTCGCATCGGAATCAGTCCTCTCCAATACAGTGAAACCCTACCACTGACGGTAACTTGCGACACCTCACCATTTGGCATCGGAGCCATACTGAGCCACACTCTGCCAGACAGGAGAGAAGCACCAATTGCATACAGTCTCCAAGACATTTTCAAAGCAGAAAGGAACTATGCCAGCTCAACAAGGAGGCACTAGCAGCAGTCACCGGCATGAAGCGGTTTCACGAATACATGTACGGTAAGAAGCTTTACCCTTATCACCAATCAGCAAACCAGTCCTGGGGATCTTGGCAGGGAACAGGCCACCCCTAACATCTTGTCACCACGGATGACAAGGTGGTCCGAGTTCTTGCCGCCTACAACTACAACTAATACATCGCCCCGGGAAAAAGCATCTCGTACGCCGATGCATTAAGCCGTTCCCCTGCCGGATCTAGAGGACGACCCAGCACCCACCACATCCACCCTGCAAATAGAAACACTGCCCAACCCACCAAAGACCGCGTCAGACATTGCCCGAGAGACAGTCAAAGACAGGAACTGGCGCGGTCTTGAGTTGGTAGAAAAAGGGTGGCCGGGAACTGAGAGCAGCAACCAGTTTAAACCTTTCCAGAACCAACAGACTGAACTATTTTCCCAAAAGGGATGTTTCTTATGGTGTGACAGAGTGGTGGTTCCAGAAAGATTGCAAACGAGAATATTGGACATGCTACACGAGGGACACCAGCCATCGTAAAGATGAAATCCTGGCCGAAGCTACGTTGGTGGCCAGGGATGGACAAAACCATCGAGACATGGTGGAACATGTGATCATAGATCCAGGCCAAATCCCCTCCACACCAAACCCTTGAGTGGGAAATGCCAGGGGCCCGTGGTCAAGGGTCCACATAGACTTTGCAGGACCGCACAAAAGGACGCACTTTTTTAATCACAGTTGGACGCTTACTCAAAACTGTTTGAAGTAAGCATTTGCAATCTACCACAAACAGAAGCAGTCATAAAAAAAACTAACTAAGCTTTTTGACACCCATGCACTACCGGACTGCTAGTCTCTGATAATGGGCCACACAATTCACAGCGTTGGCATTCGAAAATTCTCGCAAACGGGGCATACGGCATGCATTGACAGAGCCTGCTCATCCGACGGCAAACGGGTGGGCAAAACGAATGGTCAGATACACGAAAGATGTCCAAGAAAAAATGGATGCAGGGAGCATGCATGAAAATAAATAAACACTTGACAATACAACACATAACCACCCAGCTCAAGAATCAACAAAGCCAGCAGAACTCCTATGGGAAGAAAACTCCGATCTCACTGCACCCCACATATAATTCCGAAAAATCACCAGACTTGTCTAGCAGGTACCGCACATTTAACCGGGAGATTTATGCAAAAAAATGTATGCAAAAAAATTTTCAGGGGACCCGCTCTGGGTACCTGCCAAGATAACCCAGGTGACAGGTCCCTGGTCATACCGGCTAGAAACGGAGGACGGAGGAATTGGAAACGGACATATGGACCAACAAAGGTCAAGAACAACCTCCAACAATGCAAACAACGCACAAACACCACAAAAGACTTAAATACAAAAACTAGAGGGGCGGGAGAAACCCCAAACATTTACCGAAAGGGAGGAGAAAATCCTCCCACAGCACAGTGGCAAACCGAACACGCCCAACGACACAAACTGAGCAACCACCACTTACCAATAAATAGAAAAAGAAACCAACAATACTTACCAGCAAACGAGGGCAGCAGAAGGGAACCAGCAGAAGACTACCCATGCAGAACCTCACCTGGAGGAAACAGCCAAGCAGTTCAACCAGCCCGGAAAGACTGGCGCGGGAACAGAGAATCTGACAACTCAACCGACCCCAGTAGACTGGGGGAGTTGCAGTGAAAGCCTGACTTACCCTTCCCAGGCGGTTCATACAGAAGAGTGACAAAGATCCCATCGGAACGGCTGAAGACCCACGCAACAACTGAGCTGCGCAGGTTAAGTAGGCAGGTTAAAAGCCCCGCCTACCTAACGGGACTATGTTATGTAGAGGGACCAAACCAAGAGGGAGGGGTGTTCCATATTAGCATTCTTGGAATCCACTCACCTGATTGGTTAAGCCGGACCGCACTGTGATTGGACGAGAGAACGACAGTGATTGGCTAGTAGGAATCAACCGCGATTGGCCGCACTGCTCACGGGAGATTCAGAAAGCTGTCATTGGATATGAGCCGCCAGCAAGCTCCATAAGAAGGGCTGCGCGGCTCGCAGGTCCCACAGATCTACACTTTAATAAAGAGCTGAAGTTACACTGGTCTCGAGTCTCTTTTTCCCGCAACTTAACACCACACACCCACTTTATGGTCTGTTTTCTGTACCCCTCTAGGAGGAGGGTTTCAAAGTATTCGTAAGTGGGATGACCAGTTTCTGTAACAGCTGTGTTCCCTATGCCGGTAAACTTGCAAGATTTGTTTTCCTCGCCATGTATATGTATACATCCAAACTAAATTGTGTTGCTTCTCTGTGGTCATATAATATAGGTGGGTATGTAGATAGATAGATAGATAGATAGATAGATAGATAGATAGATAGATAGATAGATAGATAGATAGATAGATAGATAGATAGATAGATATAGATAGATAGATAGATATATCGATATAGGTATCGATATCGATATCGATATAGAATTTGTTTTCTTAGTTTTCACCGGGTATTTATATGTATGGTATTCAGCTTGTTCAGAGTATTTTCCATGTCATTATATTTGTGTACGGATGATGTACTAATCCCACAAAAGAACAGATTATCAATCAATCAATCCACCACCACCCAGCACAGATAAACTCCGTGGCCAAAACTCTAATCACCAGAACCAAATGCCTGGCAGACAAGACATATATAAAGATTGAACTGTGCACCTGACAGCCAACGGCTTCCACAAAAAACAAAATTACCAGCTTGATCCACAAAAACACACTAAGCAATATAGAGACCTAGAAGATGAACAGACCTATGGAATAGCTGTCCTGCCCTACATAAGAGGAACTACAGACAAAAATCAGTAAGATACGACACAGGCATCACTCAAGACTGCCTTCAAAACAGACAAAAAAATAGTAGCCATCCTTAGAAACCCAAAAATAAAATTGACCTGGAAAACCAAGCATATGAAGTCCCCGTGGCATCATGCCTGGCCACATACATTGGACAGACCAAGAGAAGAATAAGTACCCACCTGATGAAACACAAAAAATGCAGTAAAAAAGCGGTGGGTCATACCTCCTCACTCGTCAACACATGAAAGCCACAGGTCATAAGCTCAACTTCAATGGCACCAAAAACCCTAGCCACTATGGAAAACCCAGCCACAGAATTATCAGAGAAGCCATAGAGACTGAAAAAGATCTGAAAGCATGAATAGAGCAGATGATTCCAGCAGACTGTCAATCATTTGGAAGCCTGCACTCTCAAAACAAAAAATCTCCACAACACAAGCCAGGCAAACACCTGGGCACAAACAGACTCCCTCTGATACCTCCAGCTCAAACACACCCCAACCAGGCACCCAGATGAAACCTAGCTTCCTAACAATGATAAGCCATCCTTTTACTTGGAAACCAAGCTGCATGAAAAGCCTCCATACAGGCAACACAATGTTGCCAGCCAATCAAACCACAAAACAGAAAGAAATTAAGAAGTACCAATCAAGCAGAACACAGCAAAACTCCAAGACGAATAAACACAGACAGACTCCCAACCAATCAAGATGAAGAAAAAAACATCCTGGCACAACAGTAGGCTAGCCTCAAATTTTAAAATTAACGCTGTGATAGCACTGCCCACAGACGAACTCAATACAGAAGCCTGATGATGGCAGATGAGCTTCCTGCCGAAACGTTGCTACAACTTTAAAGCACAACTATGATGATGTGGGAAAATACCCGACAAAGCTGAATACCAAACCATGTAAGTACCCGTGAAAACTTAAGTATATATGTGTGTGGTGTGTGTGTGTGTGTGTGTGTGTGTGTGTTCTGAGGTTTTTGCGGGTATTTGCATGTGATCTTTGGTCATTCAGGTTTTCTCTCACATAAAATTGGAAGTATCTAGGCGATGTTGTGAAGTTTTCATTCATCTTCGGGTTTGTGTCTTCGGCTTTGTGCTTCTTGGAGTAATGTGAGCTTGCAGCTGCTTCTTCCTTTTAACTGCTTGTGGGGGTGTGACTTGATTGGGTGGGGGCTTGGCTGTTTCTGATTGGTTGGGGGGTTGCGTGTGTTCTGATGGGGGTTGGCTGCGTTGATTGGCTGGGGGTGTGTTCTGTTTAATAGAGGCTTGGTTGTGCTCAGGTTAGTCTTAGTTGCTGGGGGATTTGAGCTGGTGGCTGTGATCCTGTTGTTTGGCTTCACGTTGTGGTCATGCCACATCTTCATGGTGGGCGTCAGTTCGCTTCATGTATGGGTAGGAGGGGTTTGAGGCGGGTCGTGATGCAGCTGCGGTACGGCTCTGGTCCGTGGTCATATCTCATCTTCTGTGTGGGTGTGAGTCTGCTTTCTACATGGAAGTGTGTGGTAGCATCTTGTGTGGGCCCTCGTTGGTGTGGGTCTGGTATCATTCTTTCATGTTAGGTACTCGTTTGTTAATGAGGGTGAGTTTCCAAATGTGCTGGTAGGCGGGAGGTATCATCTCGTTTATTCTGCGTGTGGGCTTTTTTCTATCTCTATGGCTTCTCTGATTATTCTGTTGTTGAAGTGTTCGGTTTTGGCGATAATTCTATGCATATTGCCTGGGAAATCTGCCTACAATGCAAAGAGCCCATGTGTATCTGCAAAATCCATCTTATGCCACCTGGATTTGGTTGGATTAGTTCTTCAGACAGAGGAATGCTACAGAGTAGGACCGCTTCGAACATTAGGTCAGATTTTCTGAAATTTCCACTCATAAATAAGCACTAATTGTACTGCAATTGAGGGCAAGACTGAGCCTTGAATCGACTTTGGTCCTGGTGTTTCAGACTTAACCAGTTTGTGGAATTGGGGTGTTCAGGCTTTATCAAAAGGGGACCAGACATAGATTTCTATTCCACCAAGCTCTCCTTTACCCACTGAGACAGTCAGCGGTGGCAAGACTGACAAGAGTGGATTCTCTCCCTAGAAACTTCATTTAGGTTATTTCCCGCCGCATCAGATGCATGCCAAGCATTTGCTAGCACCAATTACTGGGCCTCTCATCTGGATTTGTTTATTTAACATTGCTAATCATTCCATCTTTGCTGGAAGAAGAAAGAATGAATAGAAATGATCAGCTAATTTCCTGACTGCCACAGAAAGGCCTGATAATGATGATGAGCTTTCTTGTCCCAGGGATGGAGCAAAATTGTTCAGTTCTCTTAGCAAGTGGCAGAAAAGTCCATTTATTTCCCTCCTCCCTTCCCTGTTGGCTCTTTCTTTGCTTTCCATCAATGGGGGGTGGGAGAAAGAAATCCCCTTGCAGCCTGTTCAGGATATTAGGAAAGTAAAGAGACAATCTATACCAGAAAAAGGGAGGATATTGGCCTAGATAGCCTGCAGCAGAGATCTTCGCATGGAGGTGATATTTTAGGATGACGGAATTGATTGCTAACCCAGGGTGGCCGTGCGTTGCATTCATAAAAGCAGATATATGATGAAGAAAAGCAACCATGAAAGGCAATGTTAGTTTTCATAGACTAGTGTGTCTGGATCAATGAAGAATTCTGTTTCTCACAGCAGCCAGACAGGGTGCTTCTGGGGTGCTCACAGGCAGGAAAGAGGAACCATAAATCTTGCAAACTAATAGTCCTGATAGATCTCTTCCACATGAATTTGGAACAAACAAAATTTCTGATGCTAAGTGAGTCATTTGTTATGTGAATTTTGTCCCATTCTATGACCTTTCTTGCCACCATTGTTAAGTGAATCACTGCAGCTGTTAAGTTAATGACAAAGTTGTTAATTGAAGCTGTCTTCCCTATTGACTTTGCTCATCAGAAGATTGCAAAAGGGGATCACATGACGTGGAATTCAATTTTTTTCACGACCGGGTTTGTGGGCGTAGCTTGGTGGGCATGGCAGGGGAAGGATACTGTAAAATCTCCAGTCAGAGGCAGCATTTGCTAATTCTCTGAACTACTCAAAATTTCCACTGCCGGTTCTCTAGAACTGGTCAGAACCTGCTGAATGCCACCCTTGACATGACCTCAGGATACGGTAAAAGTCATAAATATGAACCAGTTGCCAAGTGTCTGAATTTTGATCACATGGGGATGCTGCAATGGTTGTAGGTGTGAAAAATGGTCACAAATCAAATGGTCATTTTTCCAGTGCTGTTGTAACTTTGAATGGTCACTAAATTAACTGTTGTAAGTCAAGGACTACCCTTAATTGCATGTAAACTATCTTTGTTTTAAATGTTGAAATGTATACCTTTTGAACTGTTTTGATCTGCATCTCTATTGGTTTTCAAGCAGAAGCAGTGATAGAATAAACATTTTCAAATAAAACAATCTGTGGTGGGTTATATGTACTGTAGCATCTCTTCTACTCATGATGAAGCACTTACGAAAAATAAATATATTTATCCAAGCCTGCTTTTTGAGTTTCAAATTAGCCCTCTTCTTTTTCTGCATAAAAATGAAGGCACTGTGTCTAAATGCCTTATTTTTATGAATATGAATTTCAAATCATAATTCAAATGATGAATTTAAATTCAAATTCAGTAACTCACATAATTCTAAATTATGAAGTGCTATTTGATTTTTCATATTAAGAGATGCAATATTATTTCTGAAAATTAAACAAGCATCCTTGCCAGTTTCTATCAAATTAAAGTATGAGTTAAATTAACCCTCCTTAGGAACGAGCACCTACAGCACAGCCTATCAACTGTGAAAATATGTGTCCACAAGCCACCAACCATATTTTCTTCACTCCTCATTAACCAAAATTACCAGAATATTTATGGGTATCCTGTTCTTACCCTGTGATTAGTAACATCCTTTTAAAAAATGGTAATAATTTGGATTTAACAAGCATTAAGGATTTTGAAGTTTGATGGGATGTCACAAAAACATAAGAGAAGGGATATTCTGTTTTATATGCATTATTTTGATTATCTGATTGTTTTGAATAAGAATAATGGCCAAATTTCACTCTTCATTAAACTGGTAATACTGCAGCTTCCCTTCTATCTTTGTTATGTCATTTAATTTAATTCATGCAGTTATCAAGCCTGACAAATTCTAGGAGGTGTTGCTAACAGAATGATGAATTTTATTTCAATGCTAGTAGTATCTGTCACCACAAGTATAGGCTAGCTTACCAATTTGTAGGAGCTTATATGTTTCTATGAGTGCACAAAGCTATTTCTACAAAGGTTTTACTCCATCAATTGATGCAAGCACTGCTGAATCAGGTATAATCCTTACCTCTGATTCCATGTTGCCATACAGTTGGCAAATCTTCAATACCATCCCTGAGATCATTATAGTATAACATTAGGCAGGTGAGTATCAGTCCTTCAAAACTGTAACTCCATTAAAGGTAACCCTTGATCACATTCAGTGGCTGCTCAAAATTACACTTCTACTGAACATATTTGTCCAAACATTTTTGTTAAATTATTAAGTATTATAAAATACAAATTATAAAAGTAAATAGAGGAACATTAAGGAAGGAAGGGAAAGGGGAAAGAGAACCGAGGAAGGGTAGGAGAAAGAAAAGAAAAAGCATTGACTCTCTCTGTTGCAGTAAAATATGGCATTAGCATCAAGTCACAATTTTTTGTTTTTCCATAATAATATAAATCAAATCAATCTTTACTGTCAGAGTGCAACATGTCTACAATGAGATTGGTTGAGCCTTCTTTCATGCACCTCCCCTCAACACAACTCACAGTGAAGACAGAAAGTCCCTAACCCAGTGAATCCTGCTAACAAACACACAATCTTATTACATTATGTGAACAAGTTATTTATATAAAGATCTATCAATCTGATCTGTAAAATGCAAAGTCAAAGTTACATTCTTTTCCACATCAAGCATGAAATTCAGAAGCAGTTTCCATGTAGAAACAAAAGTACTTATGTTCGTTTTTTTAATCAGAGTAGTCAGTTTTGCCATTTCAGCCAACTCCATCAACTTCTGCTACTATTCTTCCAAGGTAGGTATCAAAGTGTCTTTACATTTTTGCACATATAAGAGTCTTGCTGCTGTCAACATACATAACAACAAAGTTCCAAATTTTTTCTCCAGTTCTTCTATTAGTCCCAAAAGGAAAAGTTCTGGTTTCATTTCTATCTCCATTTTCACGATTTTCTGTATTAAAATGTGGATCATACTCCAAATTTTGTTTGTTTTGTCGCATGTCCACCATAAATGATTAAAAAGTCCCTTTTTTATTCTTACACTTCCAACATTCATTTGACATACCTTTATACATCTTAGATAGCTTATCTGGTGTTAGACACCAGCGATACGTCATCTTATAAAAATTTTCTTTTAAATTATAATTTAATGTAAATTTTAAACCTTTCATCCACATATTTTCCCATTGTTCAAGCATTACATTATATCAAAAATTTCCTGCCCACTGAATCATACAATGTTTTATGTGTTCATTTTCTAAGTTCAGTTTCAATAACATTTTATAAATCTTAGCAATAACATGTTCATTGTTACCACATAATGAAAGATCCAATTCATTTTTAACAAAATGAATTTTTAATGTCCATGGCAAAAAAGATTGTAAAATTGGGTGTAGTCACATGATGTATCATTAAAAATTACTGCACTGTATAACAATGAATTTTCTAGCCTCAACTATGGTTGTGAGTTGACAATTTCTTGTATTTATTATTTTATTTATTTGTTTTTTTAAAATTAAATTTAGAGGCTACTTAACTCCAGACATTTCCTGGGTGCATGCAGTTAAATGAAAAACAATCAAATGGAAAAAAATATGTACATCTGGGAAAGAAAAACTGCATAACACACCAAAATAAAACCTGACAATAACCATATTATCTGAAAGGCTGGCACAATGACTAGGTTTTCAAGAACTTCCAATATATCATCAGGGTGGGAGCCAGAGGTGGTATTCAGCAGGTTCTGACCAGTTCTGAAAAACGGTAGCAGAAATTTTGAGTAGTTCGGAGAACTGGCAAATATCACCTCTGATTGGCCCCATCCCCATCTATTCTCTGCCTCCCAAGTCCCAGCTGATGAGTTGGGTCTTCTTTACTTGCCCTGCACAGGAGAATGGAGCTGGAAAGCAGGTTAGGGTGGGGAAGGAATGGTGATTTTACAGTATCCTTCCCCTGTCAACGCCCACAAGCCACACCACGCCCACCAAGCAATACCACCAGATCCGGTAATAAAAATGTTTGAATCCTACCGCTGATGGGAGCTATATAGAACCCTGACGGGAATGCCGTTCTAGAAGCAGGTGCCACAACTGAGAAGGTAGACTTCCTAGATCACAAATCATGATCAAAAAAGACTATCAAAAACTACTGTTTCCAGGGCTGAGGGCCCTCCCCCCCCAAAATCTCACATTAAAGCTGCATTTCTGAATTGGAATAGGCTCTACTGCTGTGATGCAGGATGTTAGTAGCTTCCCTCTCAGATCCTGTTATAGTTTTACAAATTATCATTAAGTCAAATGTGGAATTAGTTTTTCATGCTTAATCAAATGCACTTCTGAAGAAGTTTATTAAATCTCACATCTCCACTCCCAGGGGCTCACTTAGGAAGACCACATCATAATCCTCAGTGTATGAAGCCAGTGGGCTTGAAAATGCCTTTTCTTCTCCATCAGCTTGCAGCTGCTCTGTGGTTTTAGCTGTAAGTCTTTTACTGCTCACATAGTAATTTAGAAAAAAGATATGCATGGTTTTTAGCTTGACTAACTCTGTTTAAGCTACCATTTCCCTGTGCCATTGCAGAGTTCATCTAAACTTTTCTAGATTTCTAATTCTGCACATACTCTTATCGTGGTCCCAAGAGAAATTGGGGAATAGGCTCTCTGCCAAAGACTACTTTGATATAAACAAGGTTCAGCTGCATAGTTTCACAAACAATGAAAAACTGAAAGTTGCAGTCCTGGATTCCTTGGGGACCTACTCAGAGTAGAATTAAATGAATGGATGTGTGTTGGGAGTTTTGCTTTGGTTTCACTATAAAAAGGTGACTAGTGGCAGGGCCCCATGTAGTGGAACAAACCACAAGTGGAATTGAAGCAAATAGCACTTAGACTTATATGCCGCTTCATAGTGCTTTACAGCCCTCTCTAAGTGGTTTACAACATCAGCACATTGCCCCCAGTAATCTGCATCTCATTTTACCGACTTCAGAAAGATGGAAGGCTGAGTCAACCTTGAGATGGGAGGGATCAAACTGCTGGCAGTTGGCAGAATTAGTCTGCAATACTGTATTCTAAATACTGTGCCAGTACAGTTCCTATAGTTAAGAAGGATTCATATTCCTTTTCATATTCATTTTGTAGTATTTCTAAATAAAACGACTAGGGATCATAATTCAGAACTTTAAGGCCCTGTCACATTGGCCAACGGATGCAAAACGTTTGTAAAAAGGACACAGTGGACGAGAAAATGTTCCATCCGTTGTTATCCGCATCCGCTTGCAAAGCGGTAACCCATTCAGAGGAAGAACCTGCTTCAGACAGCAGCTCTCAGCCAGCCAGCCAGCCAGCCAGCAAGACATCAAATCCCACAACCATGGGGAAAAGAGATAAAAGCTGCCAGCCATCCATGCTGCTAGCCCTGGCAAGAGGGAACAGGGCCACACTCCCAACCCCGGCCCTGACATCATCCTTACTGTTGGGGCTTCTGCTGCTGGGCTCGCTTCTTACTGGTTGCTGGAGCTCTGCTGGCGCTGCTCCTGGTGCTGGGCTCCAAGCTGCTGGTGCTTATCTGCTGGCGCTGCTCCTGGTCATTGTTGGTCCTGCTGGTCTGCTGGTGCTC
>BHFT01002890.1:0-25092 GCA_004320025.1 Laticauda laticaudata
GCTCCTGCCTGCCTGAGTCTCTCAGGCGGTTGAGATGTGCTCCACCGCTCCTCCTGGCCTTGACCTGGTTGGTTGAGCTGGCCTGGCCTGTTTCCTTCCAGGAAGGCCTTGCTTCATTCTCCTGCTCCCGGACTTTCTCAATTTGGGGTTCATCTAACCGTGAGTGCTCTTTTTGATTTGTTAAAAATAGTCTTTTTGTAGTGTTTGTTGTCTTTGTTATGGGAGGTTCATCTCTTACCTTTTTTCTATTATTTTTGTGTATTTCCCCAGCCCCTCCTCGGTTGTTTTTTGGGTCGAGTAATTATATATTTTATTGCGATCTGTGGTGTTATTTCGTTTCAAAGTTGCGAGCCAAACGAAGCCTGTTCTACCTGCCGCTTCCATTCTCTTACCGTCATCTTGGAGTAGTCGGTAATAGGCTGGGGACCTGTAATTTGGGTGATTGTGGCTGTGGAAGGCACAACGGTTCCCCAGTAAGGGTTTCTCACATAGACCAGTTGCCAAATTTCAAATGTTCGGTATTTGCTGGAGGAGCGCGGGGTTTTCTCAGGGTTTGTACCTCAGTGGGGTGCAGTCTGTCTAGGTAAGTAACGGGAATTCCTACCCATTAAGTTCTGCTGTGTCTTGTGTTGTGCTGCTAGTGAGTAAATATGCTGTAGAGTTAGTAGTCAGGTTTAGTTTGTCTTGCACGGTCCCCCTTGTCCATTCTATCTAGGCCCTCCTTAGTGTACCGAACCATGCGATTTCGAGCCCCTGCCGTTTGCAGCTGGATGGGCCGTTTCGGCTGTTAAAGCAGGTCAGATACCCTTGGTCAGCCAGATTACTGTCTTCGAATTGGCTAATGCTGTAAACTGGGCCCATTATCTGACCCCAGTACATCAGGCAGCCCATGTGTTAGCAAAAAAAGTTTGATTCTAGCTGTGTCATTACTTGCCCTCGGTGGTTGTGGAAGCCATAAGGAATGACTTCTAACCAGTTCAAGTAGGCATCCACAACTATTAGGAAGGTGTTTCCTTTTGTCGGCCCAGCAAAGTCAATATGTAATCTAGACCATGGACCCCGGGGAGTTTCCCATTCTCCGACTAGTGCCTGTGGGGGGGGTAGGCCTCGATTTTTGACATCATAGCATGTTGCCACCCATCGTTCAATTTCTTTGTCCAGCCCTGGCCACCAGAACCCTTTAGCTCCTGGCCAGGGCTTTCATTGATTATGCCCGGGTGTCCCTCGTGCAAAACTTGCACAGAATATCTTCTTTGTATAACACACCTGTCACCACATAAAATGCAACCTTTTTTCGATAGAACAGTTCAGTCTGTAGTGTGCAAAATGGCTTAAATGTCTCAGTCTCTTGCTCTTCTCCGCGCCCACCCTTACCTACCCAATTCATATCCGTGTGTTTACGGTCTTTAGCAGTGGCTCTCGCGACGTCCCTGCAGTAGCGGCAGGTCCGGGCAGGTTTCTAGTTGTAGTTGGGAGATGGTGAGCTGGGTCCTCTTCCCTGATGGGCAGTGGGGAATGGCTTAAGCGAGGGGCATGTGTGATGGCTTTTTCCGGGGCGAATGAATCAGCGTGTAGGAGTAGGCAGCGAGGAATTCAGACCACCTTGTCATTCTAGGTGACAGAATGTTCAGGGTTGGCTTGTTGCCTGCTAGGATTCCTAAAAGGGGCTTGTGATAGTGATGATTCAAAAAAGTTCTTACCGTAGGTACTCATGGTAGTGCTTTTGACTCCAAAGTGATGATTGCAAGGGCTTCTCTGTCGAGTTGGCTGTAATTGCGTTCTGACTTGGAAAGCATCTTTGAATAAAAAGCGACTGATGCCTCTCTGCCGTTCTAGTAGCTTTGTGCTCAGGATGGCGCCGATTCCAAAACCGATGCATCACAGGTGACCGTGCAAGGGCAAAGGTATTGCTATACTGGATTAAAATGGTGTTAGACGTTAATAGGTCTTTGATACCCTGAAATGCTGCTTGTTCCTCGTGGCCCCATGTCCAAGTAGCTTCTTTTTTTTTTTTATCTAGCAGCCAATGTTAGGGGTTCTGCTATGGTTGCCTTATGGGGGCAGGAACACATTGTAAAAATTTATGAGACCTAGGAATGCTTGAAGGTCAGGTTTTGTTCCTAGGTCTAGGAGCATCTTGAGATTGCCTTTATTTTTTTTCAGTGGGTGTGTATGCCTTGTTCATTAATTAAATAAGCCCAAAAACTTGACCTGGTTGGTGGCTAGATCACATTTTTCTCGTTTTACTTTGAGGCCTGCGTCTCTAAGATCTAGTTAAACATGCTCTTAATCTGCTTCTCTAGTTGGTTGCTGTTTTTTGTTGAAACCAGAAACGTCGTCAAAATAAGGATGACTCCCTTGATTCCGTTTAATAGGCGTTCCATGAGGTTTTGGAACACGCCTGGGGCAATGCTAACACCGAACTGGAGATGGTTACACTTGAATGCTTCCTCTATGTTGTCACAATAGTCGTGCCTCTGCGGTAATGGGGTCAAACAGGTAGGTGTTTGGTACACCTTATGCGAGATCAAGCTTCACAAAAATGTTTTCCTCCCCCTAGTGAGTGCAGTAAATGTTGCACTACCGGTACTGGGGTATGCGCTTTGTTTGGAGTGCATGGTTCAGGGTTGCCTTATAGTCTCTGCAGATGCGCAACTGACCCATCTGGTTTCACAAGAGTAACGATGGGTGTTTCTCCACCCCTGGGCATGGTTGTCGATTGGCTCTAAAACCCCTGAGCTATTAATTTGGTTCAATTGTTCATATCAATTTTTGGTTTTAAGAGCAAATGGGACGCGTCTGGCCTTTAAGCGGATGGGGCTATTTTCGGGTCTGGCTAAATGAAATTGGGGTCCCTTTGTACTTGCCTAGGGTCCCTGTCGAAAACATATTGGAATTCTAGTAGCAGGCTCTTCCTCCCAGTTGGCTGCGGCAATGCAGGTTGATCCCGGTCATCCCGATTCCCAGGGGGCGCGAACCATTCGATCCCTAGCAGACTAGGGTGATCATGGTTGACGATGGTCAGGAAGCAAGATTTCGGCGTGGATTCTTGAATCAACAAGGAAATGTCTTAGCCCTACTACCGGGATTCGATTTTCCTGGTAGTCTTTTAAAATCAGTCTTTGTTTCTGTATTCTTTTTGTTTAATGTCCGGTATCAGGCGCCGGATGGTATTCCAGGATACCATAGATAGGAAAGACCTTTGAGTTGACTTTCCATCTTACAGGGCTTCCTTTTGATGCTCACCTTTATCCGATCTTCTTCCCATTTTCTGCCCTGGCATTTCGATGGTGACTGTCTGATGCATTTCCTCTCTTTCACTTGTTCTTTTGCTTCGGTTCCATCTGCTTCTGGCTTAGTCTTTCTTCATGTTGCGGGGGGAAGCTGCCGCATCTTTTGGGACTATAGCTCTTTTTGTTGCGGAGACCCTTTTGATGTGCCCCCGTTTGTTACAAGCCCACAGATGCATGAGGAAGCAGCATTCAGCTCACGGGTGGTTGCCCCCGCACCCGCACATTTTAAACTCCTGCTGGTTTCTCCCTTTCGCGCCATTTCTTGTCTGAATTGGAAGTCTCCGGACATCTTCAATTTTCGTCCTCCGTAATCACTCTGGGATTTGAGATCTTCATAGTGGGCTGTCGCTATGGGCTGGTTTCTTTCCTCCCTCTAACCTTCTCTCTGGCTTGGTTTGGCAGATCAGGATTTGCTTTCATCTCGGCACATGTGGCTGCTGACTTCTTTGCTGCTTCGGCAGTGGTTGCCTCTGCAATGGCCCTCGGCCACGGTTAATGTTTGGTCTATTCAGGTGCCTCTGAAAGGTAGTGTCCTTCAAACCAAGGACCACGTGGTCCCTCATGGGCCTCATCCATGTTTCTGGAAACTTGCAGGGCTCTCCAATGTGTCTCAGGGCTGCTACAAAATCTCCGACAATTTCATCTTCTTCTGGTCCCTCTTTTAGAACTCGTGTCTTTTTATCAAGTTGGAGACCCACAGGTGTGCATAGTGTGCTCGGAGCATTCTGTTCAGCTCGGGCCAAATCATCTGTTTGACATTTCTGGGTTTAGCAAGCGCCTTCACCATTTTAAAGACGGCTGATCCCCAGTGTGTAAGGAAGACCACCCATTTCTCTGATCAGAGATTCCCTGCAGTTCGTTGCCTTTCCAAAAATAATATAAGAAAAGCGATCAATATACGACTCCCAATCCTCCTCATTCAGGATTGAATGGTGCGGGCAGCGCGTTTTACCAGCCATCTCTCTCGCTCAGTTCAGATCGGCCGCGTGCTTCGGTCTCACTCTTCTACCGGATGATCCCACCCTCATCACCAGTGTTCCATCCAGAAAAGACAACGCGTTGAGCTGGGTTCAAACAATAAACTCTTTTATTAAACTCGCTAAGCAATAGTAATGGAAACAACAGCCCAAGCCGCGGCAGGCCCTTTTTGGCTTGCCCGCGGCTTGTGGCCAATGACACCGCTTTAACTGTTCCCACCATTTGGCGGGTTAACTGGATTGGCTCTCTAGTGGCCAATCTGCGAATGGCCTTTTTGGCCAATCAGAATAGGGAACTTGGAGCCTACCAAGTTCCATACAGAACAGTTTCCACCTCCCCACCATTGTAGATACCAGGGTTTCAAGGTAGATCAGACTAGGAAACCAATGATATGTAGGTCAATACATAACATTTATTTCATTTTATTTCTTTTATTGTAAAGGGGATAAATGATAAAAGCAGTGTTGTGCCACTACAAAAAAAAGCCACCTTTCAAATTCATTTGTATATGCATCATGACATATTCTTTTGTGTATACATCATGACATCAGGCACACACATAGACACACAAACACAAAGGAGAGACAGATCTATTTGGGTGCATTGACATTCTGCTTCTCAATCAGCAGGACAAAATAAAGTTTGCAGGTTGCAGGTGGTTAAGTAGAAGGTTGGACCAGAAGAACACGTACAACTTGTAGGGAGACAAAACAATTGAAGGATCTTAGTTTAATGAACAAGGGAGGAGACATCAACTTTGACTGTAGTCCGTGCTTCTCATCACTCTCCCCAGGTGTGAAATAAAGTACATTAAAGCATAACACATATCAACACACAAAGTAAGTAACAAATATTTTCATATCATATAGAACAGGAGTGAGGAACCTGTAGTTCTTCAATTGTTCCATCGTCAGCTGCCATACCTAAGGTAGCATTAGAACTCACAAACATCTGGTTTTTAGCCTGATCCCTTAACCCAGAATTCTACAACATTTCCGGCTTTGGGGACTGGTGGGGGGAGGAGGAGGAGGATGGTTCACACAAGTGGCGGGCAAGCATTTGGCTCTGTTTGCATAATCAGTGTGTACATGCACCTGCCATTTACCCAAATGGAACATGCATATGTACAGCCTCACCTATTGCTTGCACAGATAAGGATGCATGTATGCAGGCATGCACTGACCAGCCATTTCCACAGCCCAGCTGTTGCCCACACATTGGAGACCCCTGCCTTAACCGCCAGACCAAACTGGCTCTCATGTATACGATAACGTATGTGGCAGGAATATTACAAGGCATTCCTAGATGAAAATATCACAAAACAAAATATGAGCATAGATCATTCGAGAAAGAGTGAAATATTTTAACGTAATCTTCAACCCGTAAACAAGAAAAAACCACAACAATGTTAACGCACAAGACTCACTAATATTCTGTAAAAATAAAATAGTGACTTATGCAAGGAGATTCAGGATATAAAGATTTTGGCTAATACGTGGGCAAATCATAATCCAGTACAGATAATATGGAAAAATAATCTCTATAAAAAAGTTAGATAGACACTCAATTCTCAACTATTGAAGGAGAAAGAATATATTCAAAAAATTAAGGGAGAACTGACCAATTTTTTAAAAATTTAATAAGAAACAGGATACCTCATTGAAAAATCTTTGGGATACTATGAAGGTATATTTAAGGGAAATATCAATAGCTTTTACAGCAAATAGAAATAAAGAAAGAGAGGGAAAGTGGAAAGCTCTAATAAAAAGAATAGAGAAAATGGAAAATAAGCAAATGGAAACCCCAGGGAATGAGCAAATTAGAAATGAATTAGTGCTAGTTAAATATGAAATGAATATTTTAGATCAAGAGGAACTAATTAAAAAACTAGTATATACAAAACAAAATTATTTTGAGCATGCAAATAAATCCGGTAGGTGGCTGGCATATAAATTAAGAAAAGAAAATCAGAAAGGAACGATATATCAACTGGAGGATAAAAATGGAATAACAGAGATGGATCTGGATAAAAGAAAGGAAATTACAAGATAATATTTTGAGGATCTTTATAAACAAGAGGAAGTTAATTTAAATAAAATAGAAGAATAATTGAAAGAAGGAATTCTGTACCCTTTATTGGATGATAAAAAAGAGCTGCTTAATAAAGTAATAACTTTAGATGAACTAAAGGCAGCAATTCAAAAACAAAAAAGAAACAAAATGCCAGATCCAGATGGGTTACCAAATGAATTATATAAAGAGATAGGTGCCACACTAGANCCTTAAAATAAAATCAGATACCACTGAAAAGAGAATAGAAAACATTGAGCAAAGAACAGAGAAAACTGATGAAAAGGTGGAGAATATTCAACAAATGATGGTGAAGTATGATGAGAAATTCCCAAAAATTGAAGAAGCAGATTATAAAATTTTTATGGCAATAATGGCGGAAAGATTAAAGAAAGTACTTAGCAACAAAATTCATTCGGATCAAAATGGCTTTCTTCCCACGAGGCAGATTAGATTAATACAAGAATAACAATAGACATATTAGAATATTATGAAAACCATCCAGGAAACCAAGTGGCCTTGATCTTCCTGGATGTGCAAAAGGCTTTTGATAACTTAAATTGTGATGAAATTTATCTGGGCAAAGAAAAAAACGAGAATAAAAATATATATATTTACAAGATAACAAAAGCAGAGATGGATTTGGACTCCCTGCCTGGGAGATCTATTATAAAGTGGAGGCATTCGTATGAATAAAAGATTGGATCAATTTGAGAAACAATAGAATTCTAAAATTGGAGGGCCATGACTTACAATTAGGGTGGCATGCATTTTTGTGGAACCCGAATAGCCAAAACAATCTATACTTTACTAGACATGTATTCCGAAAGTCATTAATTAAAATTTGGGCTGACATTAAAAGAAATCATTATACCAAAAATTCCGAGGTGGTTTTCAACGATGGAGGCAATGTTCCACTTAAATACAGTGGATATCAGTAAAAAACTGAAGTACCATCAAATATAAGATAAAGATGAAAGAATTAAAATGATACAGGAACTTGAAGCACTAGGGATAGTCATTGATAATTGGTCATATTTCCAAGTAAAATTGAGATATAATAAAAACGTAAAGGAACATGGAATTGAAGTAAAAGATATGCATTTAGACAAAACACTCTCAAGTCCTGAGAAAGATTTTATTTCTAAACTATATAATTATATATTAGAACATGAAATGGCTGAGAGAATCATGAAAGGACCTATGTTAGCCTGGGAAAATTTTTTTGGTCACAATATATATCTGGATGACTGGGAAGAAATTTGGCAAAAAAATCTCATACTAACTAAATCAGTGGCACATAAGGAGAATTTGTACAAAATGATGTATAGATGGTATCTGGCACCCTCGAGACTGGTCAAAATATTTCCGACAGCAAACTCATGCTGTTGGAAATGCAAAGGGAAATTTGGTACTTATTTCCATTTATGGTGGACCTGCCCTGTGACAAAGAAATATTGGTTAAAAATAAAAGAGTGGATAGAAGAAATTATAGAGTGTGGGCTGGAGTGGAAATCTGAACTGTTCTTGTTGGGAATGATTAAATGTGATTATACCCCAAAGTAAGATATCTGACCATCCACTTATTGACAGCGGCATGGATTTCATTCGCACAATATTGGAAGAATTCTAATGTACCACCAATACATATTACTATTCAAAAAATGTATGAGTGTGCCCAATTGGAGAGGCTCACACTCAAAATCAGTGGGAAGGAGGACACAGATTATTATAGGATATGGGACAAATGGCACAACTGGGTAACTATAAAGGGAAAACACGAAAATGAACCCTAGAAACAAATTATATGCAACTGTTGATATGAAATGTACAAGAATAACAAAGGTGTTAAATATTCTTTTCTCCCACATTATTATTACTAGCATTTTACATTCACGATATCTTTTTATTTACTACTCAAAAATTATGAATTTATTATTAATTAATAGTTACAAGCCAACGAGAAGATTAGTAGAGTATTGCAAGTTACTTAGTGATTAAGATTTGTTAGTTAATGGAAATGTGAGAAGTATTAGTAATGATTATCAGGACGTATCAGGTTCTATATCAAATGTAAAGAGGAATGTTTTGTATACACTATTGGTTTTGTATTTTTAAATTTGTATGTTTTTAATTCTTGTAAATAAAGTTTATTTAAAACATAAAAAAAGAAATTACAGTTAAAAGATAGTAGGGAGGGAGCAGATGTCTGAGGAAAGTGGGGTTTTCCCTTACTCTATAAGCCACCTCTAACATTACACTCATCCCCTTGAGGCCTCAAGTAAGCTAGCAGAGCCAGGTGTTCAGGTCTTAACATTTAATCAAAAACAAATTTAATGTTTGGCCTAGCCTTGTTCATATTTTTGTTCTTGCCCTGGTGGCCACTTTTGCAATCAAGAGTCTTGACTCAGCTCTCAGCCCTCCCCGCCCCACCCAATGATGTACTTTTGATGAAAATTATGCTGAAAATTATGACCTGATCTAGTTGGTAGAGGTTCCCTTCCCAGTTTGTTCTTTTAGAAGGTAAGTCACACTTCAGTTCATCATGCTGGCATAGCTAGCTGGATCACTGTACCACATCAGTTGGGAGTTTAATTTAGGCTGGAAGACTTGGCATAATTTTATTATTTCCTCTGCACTTAAAACTGCTGTTCATCACCTCTCAGCCTCCCCTGCCTTTTAAGATGGAAGGCGTTCTTTGCAGCCAGCTGCAAATATTTCTCTTGATCAGTCTTCCTGGTCAGGATTGATTTCTAGATCTGAGTTACTAAGCATGAACATTTATCAAAATACAGATCTTTCTTTCTAACAATAAACAAAATATTATTAACCCCCAATGAATCAACCTTCTCAAACATAATGAAATAAATTAAAATTAATACATAGCTAAAAAGTTTAAGAGAAGCTGTATATGATACATTTTAGATATGTGAGACACAGCTGATGGGAGTTGTATTCAATACAAGAATATCATCAGATTGGGAATGGTTGCTTTTACATACTGTAATTGGAATGATTTGAAATTGAGGGAGACTGTTGTCATTCATCTGTCATGTCATAGGACTCTTAGTTGGGTCTGGTGCTCCCTCTTGCTGCAGGGGGGCTGGATCCAGTCAGATTAGAATAGGTTTTATTGCAGGGGTCTTCAAACTTGACAGCTTTAAGACTTGTGGACTTCAACTCCCAAAATTCGTCCTCCAGTCATGTTAGCTCAGGAATTCTGGGAGCTGAAGTCCACAAGTCTTAAACTTGCCAAGTTTGAAGACCCTTAGTTTTATTGAAATGTTTATATCATGTTATTCATGGTTACTTGTTGTTTTTATCATGGCTGCTGATTGCCCATTTTATTTTGTATTTTTTTTTGTTATCACTTATGTGAGATGAAAGAGCATATAGATTGAATAAATCTATCAATTACAGAAGCACATTGATTTTAATTGAGTGTCAGCCCTACTCCAGATGGCTTGCTTTAAATGCATCAGCGTTCAATATACCAATTTTTGATACTAGTAGGGTCAATTACTAGTAGGGTATATTTTGATAAAATTAATGGTTACAGCAATTCTATTTTTGAGATGTTGATTGACAGGCTACAATCACAATCTCCCTCTGTGCTAGAAAGATTATATGTGTGCCCTGGATTTTATTTTAGAATGTTGGGATGATCCCAGCTGCAAATCATTTCAACAGCTGATTCGAAAGCAAAGCCTTTTGCTCATGCAGATGTCAGAAAGGCTCCATAAACTGTCTTTTTTCCTAATTACAGACTCTTTTTGTTTTGCTGCAGTTTTTGGAACCTAAACGTATTGAGCTTTGTTCAGGATTACATCAAAAGGCTTCCATTAATTCACAGATAAATCAAATATAATAAAATAATCAGAAACATCTGTGACCTTTTTTTCATATCCTATATGGAATATCATTGTGATATGCCATACTGTATACAGTCTGCAGAATGAACAGTAATAGAAGATTTGGCTCAAGAAGATAGGCTCAAGATCCAGATGGATCTTGACAGACTGGAACACTGGACCATATCTGACAAAATGAAATTAAATGTAGAGAAAAGTAAAGTCCTACACAAAAGCAAGAAAACCCAAAAGTTCATATATAGACTAGGTGAAACCAGGCTCAATAGCAGTAACTATGAGACAGATCTTGGAGTCTTAGTGGACAACCACCTAAATATGAGCCAGCAGCAGCCAAAAAAACTAATGCAATCCTAAGTGGCATTAACAGAGGGATACAATCAAGATCAAGTGTACTAATACCACTTTATAAAGCCTTAGTAAGACCACACCTAGAGTACTGCATCCATTTCTGTTCACCACATTACAAAAAAGATGTTGAGGCTCTAGAAAAAATACAGTGAAGAGCAATCAGGGTGATTAGGGGAATGGAGACTAAAACATATGAAGAATGGTTACAGGAACTGGGCTTGGCTAGTTTAGTAAAGAGAATGATGAGGGGAGACATGATAGCAGTCTTCCAATATTTGAGGGGCTGCCACAGAGAGGAAGGGGTCAAGCTATTTTCTAAAGCACCTGTAGGCCAGACAAGGAATAATGGATGGAAACTGAACAAGGAGAGATTTAACCTGGAAATAAGGAGAAACTTCTGACAGTGAGAACAATCAACCAATGGAATACCTTGGCCTCAGAAGTTGTGGGAGTGCCATCACTTGAGACTTTCAAGAAGAGATTGGATAGCCATCTCTCAGAAGTGGTGTAGGGTCTCCCGCTTGGGTGGGGGGGTTGGACTAGGTGACCTACAAGGTCCCTTCCAACTCTGATTATCTGTTGTGTGTAATATTTTCAGTGGACTTGTTGGGGAAACAATATTTTACTCTTTTATGAGGCCAATAAGCAAGTATACATACAGCTTTATATCAAGGAATCCTAGTGTATCTTGCTATCCTAAGCACAGTGATTACATTATGAGCTGATGTGTACATTAATTCATAAGTTGATGAAAATTCTCAGTCATCCAAGTAGAGTTGTTTGGAAGTTGAGGCATGGCAACTGGACTTCTTTTCTTTTTTTGCTTTGAAACGGTTCACTTTTTCAAAAGAATCAGTCCCATGGTCCAATCACGGTGCGATTTCGTTGCCGGGTGACATCACTCCACCTTCCTCCGACAAGGTGTGAGAATGTGCTTGGTTCCCAACAGAAAGTATTTGGTTTTGGCTATAGAATCCCAACTATCTCAAATCTCTTCTCCCTATCCCTCAGCTCCAGTGTGTCAACACTGAAGCTGTCAAAATGGCTTTGGTCAAGTCAGTTTCAGGGTTGACATCTAGAATGCAATTAACTCTGCACCAGTTCTGAAATACAAGGGAGACTGATGAGATCATTCTGATGATCGATGTCCAGTTCTTTACTTTGTCATTGATTTAGCTTTCATAAAGATTGATTGGCTTAGATATTCAGGAGAGAGGCTAAGATTATATAATTCGTCTATATTAATTCGATGCCAACAAGATTGATAGTTGTCCGTCAACAACAGAGGAAACTACCCTGTAGGATCAAACATGATTCTGAGCCATGAAGTTAAGCTCTTGATTCAAGTTTTGGCCTTATTGGTTGGGACATTACCTTCAAGGCTAATTAGGGAGACAGTTTGGAGAACCAGAGCTCTAGAAAAACTTGACTGAATGATTTCATAAATCTTTATGCTTATAAATGGGCAAAGCTGTTCAATAGAAGAGCAAATGATTTAGCCATAAACAATTTAATTGCTACTGGAATGTAATTTGTTCTTTAATATTGGTAAAATTTGCTTACAACTAATGAATCATTTTGAGCTGTAGAACTGACACAACTCCTATTTTTCTAGGATCCTGAAAGACTATGCCCAAATTTAAAATATTTTCCGTTGTTCCAGTATGTGAGAGTCAATCATCTACTCCATTGATGGATCACAGTTTAGATTTATTATAACAAATAACTAATTGCTCACAGTAGGATGTCAGAATTCTTAGAAAAATTTCTACAGAAGAGAAGGAGAGAAGGGGTACCTCATCTGCATAAAGTACTATAAGGTTTGAAGTTATCTAGTTGATTTGGATATTGACTCAGAAGAATTTTAATCAGAGAATTTATTAAAAAACAATGAGGCTAAAATACATTCTTGCTTCACTCTCTGAAACATCTGAAAGATCCTCCCAATTACATTTCTACTTTAAAGCCATTTTATATAACTTATGAATTGTCAATAAGAAGATCTGTAGATCTATTCTACTCTAAATGTCCCAAAGTCTTAATTTGCACGTGTTATGTTTCCTCCCTCACTTACTTACTTACTTACTTACGAGGTACTTCTATCACAAGTATTGAAAGAGTTTCACTTTGAGGGGGACAGTGCCCATTGTTGCTATGCCTTGATCTGATCCCAAACACCAGACATAGACATTATGAGACAAGATAGACAATCCTGGATCAGAAAGACAAATACAGGTTTTCCTTAAAGTCTGTAGAGATTCTCTACAGACTATAAATACTGTATAAATCCTTCCATTCCCCACTATCCTGTCAGAGATGAAGAAGCTTCTTGGATGAGGAGCGAAACATTTTCAAAAGAAAAAACAAGAAAGTCCAGTTGCCTCTGAAAAAGCACCTTTGGGACAGGTAATCCTTAACTTATGACCATGGTTGAGTCTGCAGTTATTGTTGTAAGTCATGACAGTTGCCAAGTCTCCTGAAAAAGCACCTTTGGGACAGATAGTCCTTAACTTATGACCATGGTTGAGTCTGAAGTTATTGTTGTGAGTCATGACAGTTGTAGAGAGGGTCTCCCCACACCACTGATTTTATGATCATTTTTGTAGAAGTCATTAATCAAATGCCATAATTGTTAAGTGAATATCATGGTCATTAAGTGAACTCATTGTTCACCATGGGATATTTTTGCCAGAAACTAGAAAAAGTCATGATCCTGTCACCATGGGACATTGCAAATGGTTGTAATTGCAGACCAGTGCTGAGTGCCCAAAATGTGGTCATGTGATCACTGGAGATTTGTACACTGGAATTAAAAAAACAGGTCAAAATTCCATTTTTGGGGAACCACTAAATGGCCAGTCATAAGTTGAAGACTACTTGTAACCTGATATAATAAGAGGCATTTAGTGCAACTGTACTTCTCTGTTTTTACAAAACAATAGTAGCCCTATTAGTAGCTTCATTAATAATTATTATCATACAGGGGTACTCTGCTTCAGGAATTTGCCTTTGCTACTCTTTCTGTAATGTTCCATGTTGTTTTATTATTCTCTTCTGTTTTTCCTTATTTTAATTACCATAACTCTGTTATGAACGTGTTTAAAGCCAGAGAAAACAAAAACAGTGTATTGCAGCTAGATGGCAGTAAAAGCACATTCAAAATATGGCTCACTTTATAAAGATCTGACCCTCCCAACAACCTTCACAGCATGGGGGTGGATCAAAGTTAGAGTAACTTTTCTCTTTTTTTATTAACATAAAAATTGAAATCAAACTGCTGCATAATATTTATAATATAAACAGTGAAATGAGAATAGGAGGAAACAAGAAAGCTTGGCAATGTAATCTGGAAAAAATAAGATACTACGATATCATCTTTGCAAAATAGGTAGAAAGAAATCCAGCTCACAAGAACTAACAGAAAGAAAAGATAATCATACTTCCATAAATGTGTCTTTGTGCATCATTCTATTTTTTGTAATACCCTGTGTTAATATTACTTTTTAGACAGAGCTAAGTTCCATAGTGTTCACAGTTTGAATAAGCAAAAATTTCCTGAAGTTTTTCAACAGGATTGCAATTATTTTATGATCATCACACTGTGTACAAATAATGTGTGTGTACGTATAATGTATGTGTGAGTGAAAGATGTTATTCACTGGAATTGTGACCCAATAAATTTAAATAATAATAGTAATAATTTACCCTATTACACTGTTGATTTTGCATGGAAAGAGCTGTAGTTATTTCACTTGCAGAAAATTGTAGGCATGTGGAATTATGGATTTCAAATATTAGAACTGGGAGCCACCCAGATGGAAAAAAAATAATATAAATTTGATAGATCAGTTGTCTTATTTGATATAGTAGTTCTTTGAATGTTCTTCTACAGAGGTCTAAATACATATCCAAAGTAAAGGACTTGACATTCAATAGAAATACATATTTCAGATCTGAATATAAATAAATGATGGAATACACATATATACAAATAAATAGATCCAACTTTCAATAAATTTAGGAGGAAGGTAGAAAGGATTTCATGGATGAAAATCCTGAAAAGAGAAAATAATTCAAGAGGTTCGGGAAATATATATATTAAAATAAAGGCAGGATGTTGGTTGGATGGATGGATGGACGAATGGATGGATGAAAAAGCAAACAAGATGGGCTGCAGTAGGAATCCTTACCCAATGGAAGCATTCTTCTGAATCCCAGAATATTATTCTGAAAAGGGAAGATTTGGTCAGACACATGGATGCTTATAAATTTTCTAAGTATTTAAATCATACATTATTTTATTGCTTGTGGGGAAGGGATATTTATGACAAATCTTTTTCTGTGGTGGAACAGTACAGTCATTTCAGCTTTATTATTAATTTGCTTGTTTAAAATATTTTAAACTCCAAAGGCCCATGCAAAATCCACTGATTTGGTAGTTTGCTTACTTTTTATTGGTTGTGAATTAATGTTAATCAATTTTCTGGAAAGTATAGGATTCCATTAACTAAAATGTGGTGTTTTCAAACTGGAATGAAAGGGTAATATGGATTCTGATACATTATAGTAGTTCAACAATAATTACTTGTAAAAACAATAGAATGAGTTTAGTCTCAACTCATATATATTGGATAGTACCCATTCCCCCTCCCAGAATTCTTTTCTTTACTTCCATTCATCTTTTAAAAGTTTTTTAAGCAAAATCCTTACAAGAAAGAGGAGAGCTGTGAATTGAAAGCCTGGTCTAATTAGATTACTGTACATTCAGTCAGAACCTCACTCTTGGTGGCTTGCTGTTTGCATAGGGCACTAACTTATTGTGCTGCAGGATTTAGGACAACTGACTGAAAAAAATGTGAAAAAAGAGTCTCAAAATCCTTTTAAACTGTTTTCCCCCAGAGGAGCATAGCATATCAGTTCTTGGGGGATTTGTTTTTGCCATTAAATAATGCTTCAAAGATGAAAGGCTTGTAAAACTGTTCGTGCACACAAGAATGCCTACAAATTAATTTACTGCTGGATTCGACTATTCTAATAGAGACGATGTTTTAAAACCCAGGCTTAGCTGCCATTATAAATAAATAAAAATAAAGGTAGCCATTGGATTTCCAATGATTTCGTTCCTTCCCCATTCCCCCTTGCTCCAACCCCCATTAAATTAGGTATTCCTATATATATTCCTTTCCAAAACTGCCATGGACTGTTGCTATGTGCCTGGACTCAACATGTTTAAACTCTGCTCAGCCCATCCTAAACTAATTTGAGTCAATTTGTCTACATCATCTCAACAATCGTTCTCCACATTTTGAATTGGGCAAACAAACATGCACCGGGCAGATTCCAACTGCTCACTCTGTCGTGGCTGGGCTGTTCCTAGTTCTTCACCATGGTTTCATCATATCCTAGTGACAGTGGTAGTTTTTCAGCAGCAGGGTTAGGTCTCTGCCTGGCTAGTTAAGACTTTCTATACAGGGGACAGCTCCTATACAACTGCCAACTCTTAGCCTGACCTTTTGAAATGAAAAGGGGGGGGGGAGTGTCAGCTTGAGGAGCTTCTAAAAAAGCAGCCTGTGGATTTCAACAAAATGAAACTCAAGGTGATTTTGCAAAGAAGGCAAAAGCATAAATAACAGCAAGGCATTGATATCTGATCTACTTCTGCTTGGATATGGTTGACTCAACCTATCCTTCCAGATGTATTGGCACACAAAATGCCATTCAACTTCCTTTGAAATGTTGTTGTTATTATTTTGTGGTTTTTCCTTCTTCTTTTGTCATCTGTTTTGACAGGGCTGCTTTCTATAGCGACTAAGCCCATTGATGACTTCCTTCTGAGCCCATTAAATGACTCCTCGTCTCCCGCAGGGTTGGGCCTCTTAAAGATTCAGTTGGGAGGAAGGGCACTGGTGGTTTTGCTGCTGAGCACCAGCCCCATAAGATTCATAAAAGGATCGCAAGTTGGAAGCCTCTTCTGCCACATCTAGGGAGGATTTATGGAAGACCTCTTTGTGTCCTAACATTGGAATTTCTCTATCCGGAGAGCCAAGAATTGTAGAACTTCCTACAGCCTTAGACCTGCAGAAATTATAGGATGGCAGTTTTAGTTAACTTAATCATTATTTATCTTTGCAACACTTTTTTTAGATAGAGGAATCAGACTGGTAATAAGCACTCCCAAAGTGGTTAACAATTTCAATTTAAGCTTTCCAGTTTTATCTGTTGTTGCCCTCACATTTTTAATAATCAAAGGAAGGATGAGTGGGAAAATCTTACCCTTCCCTCATAATCAGCAGCATTGTATTTAATTAAGTTATTTTTTAATGTATGGTACTATTTTTATATACACTCAATTTACTGCTTAAAGCAACTTGTCGTATTTTAGAAATTGTGAAGTTGTGTTTATGGGATTGGAAAAGGTAAATAATGAAATGAAGAGAGCTATGCAATAACTATAGAGGACAGATAAAATATAAATGCATTTATAATTGCTATAAAGAACATCTGAAGGTGCTTCTTATTTGTATATTTTTTCTATTCTTTATCTGTTTTAACTTTTTAAAATGTCTTCCTTTTCATCTTTAAATTTATATATTTTTTCAATTGTTATTTAAAATTTGTTAAATAAATTTTATATTTTAAAAAATGCCTTTTTTTTTGTCTTTAGGCCAGGAAGTACAGACAAACAATACTGTATTACTGGAATGCATTCACATTTGAAATTCCACAGAGGAAAGCTAGTTGTATGATCATTTTGTACATTCTAAAAATAGGCAAAGTTTAGTTCACTGGCATTAGATTCTAGGCTTAAGTAGCATAAAAACAATTGTGACTCCAAAATATGTCTATCCTAAGTATTCTATTGCTCAACAATAAATTATGGCTTCAGTTGTAAATTCCAGCTATACTGGCTTAACTGCTTTATAAGTCTAGCTGATGTGTATTAGCAAAAAAACAGTAATAGCATTATCGGTTTCAGGCAGCAACTGTGCCTCAATTAGCATTTAAGCCTTAGAAGAATATCCACTGATATCTTCTTGTCATACTGAAAACACATTTATTGTAGCTAAGTCCATCACTGAAGTGCAATGGGTTAAGACTGGATTTCAATTTTATTACTGAACAAGTTGAAAATGTCCAGTGGTGGCAGTAGAAGAGACCAAGTTAGAATAGAATAAATAGAATAGAATAGAATAGAATAGAATACTTTATTGGCCAGGTGTGATTGAACACACAAGGAATTTGTCTTGGTGCAAATGCTCTCAGTATACATAAAAGAAAAGATACATTTATCAAGAGTCATAAGGTGCAACACTTAATAATAGTCATAGGGTAGAATAAGCAATCAAATCATACTAGGAAACAGTCAATATAAATTGTACGGATACAAGCAGCAAAGTTACAATCCTACAATCACAAGTGGGAGGGGATGGGTGATAAAGAGTGATGAGGAGATTAACAGTAATAATAGTGCAGACTTTGTAAATAGTTGAACAGTGTTGAGAGAATTATTTATTGAGCAGAGTGATGGTGTTAGAGGAAAAACTCCCCTTGTGTCTAGTTGTTCTGGTGTGCAGTGCTCTATAGCGTCGTTTTGAGGAAAGGAGTTGAAACAGTTTATGTCCAGGAAGTGAGGGGTCTGTAAATATTTTCACAGCCCTCTTTTTGACTTGTGGTCTTTGATTGAAGGCAGGTTGGTAGTAAATGTTTTTTCTGCAGTCCTAATTATCCTCTGAAGTCTGTGTCTGTCTTGTTGGGTTGCAGAACCAAACCAGACAGTTATAGAGGTGATAGACTCAATAATTCCTCTGTAGAAGGGTAGGGTTTCTTCTAAAGTCTACCACCATATCTATGGTTTTGAGTTTGTTCAGTTCCAGATTGTTCGTGTTATACCACAAGGCAAGTTGTACAACCTCCTGTCTGTATGCGGATTCGTCGTTGTCTCGAATGAGACCAATCACTGTTGTGTCATCTGCAAACTTCAGTATTTTAACAGATGGATCGTCTGAGATGCAGTTATTGGTATATAGGGAGAAGAAAAATGGAGAAAGCACACAGCCTTGTGGGGGCCCTGTGCTAAATGTATAGGTATCATATGTAATTCTGTCTAGCTTCACGTGCTGCTTTCTGTCCATTAGGAAGCTTATGATCCACTTACAAGTGTGTTCAGGTACCGTTGGTTTAAATTCTTAACAATTCAGTTTTATACATGGTTTAACAAGAAGAAGGGGCGAGCAAAGAATACTCTTTGAATGTTAAGTAATACAAAGAATACTAACTTGATAACATCAAATTTGATACAAACTTGAACACCCAACAATTGACAAAAGTTGTTTTTGACAGGGTAGCATGGGGAGCATTTGTCCATAAAGTTGCCAAGAGTCAGATACAACTAAATTGTTGAAACAACAACATGGTTTATGGCCTTGATTCTCTTTGTGTTAATATATCTGGGTTGCAAAAATCAAGATGTCCACTAGATGGCAGCCAATATACTCTCAGGTCATAGGTGTGATAGGTATGTAGATGTGATAAAATAAAAGTAATTATATGGAGCTGACTGGTTCAGATTGATTGAATCTGTTGTTCAACAGATCTGGTTAGCCTGACTGCTGTCCTAGAATATACTGGAGGCTCAATCTCTGTCAACAGTGAAGTTTTGAAATGTGTGTGAATGGTGACAAGTTGTCTGATTCTGTGAAAGCCGAAGGATAATTGATGACTTAGCAGGTAAATTATTGGAAAAAGAAGACAAATCATTTAAAAATACAGTTTTGAATCTCCCTCAACTAAGTTACAGCACCTGGCAAAATCTTAATGGAACATTAAACACACAAGCAGAAAGGACCTGGTTAAAGAGACGGCAAAGTCCACATTTAAATCTGGATAGACGATTGTAGTGGCCTCTTTCTTGGAAACCTAAGAAGTAAAGGCCAGGTGAGAAGATGGAAACTGGGACCTTTGTTTTTAGTGAATTGAAGCAATTGGAGACTGAAAGAGACTGAGATTCGAGCTCTTAGGACAGGAGCATAATATAGTACAGTAGGCTTGTATAAGTTGGAAAGCAGACATATATGTAGTCCTCGACTTATGATTAATCTTTTAATGACTAATTGAAGTTATGAAGAACTTTTCTAAAGTCTACTTACAATCAATCCTCAAAGTTACGATTCTGGCATTCTTCCTCTTTGGTCATATGATTGCTTTTCAGGAACTTGGCACTTGGCTGTCATTTATGAGCAGTTGTAGCATCCTGTGATCAGATGACCATGATCTGCAATATTTTTTGCCAGTTCCTGGTGGTTTTTGGCAGTTTCCGACAAAAAAAATGCCCATTTAGAAGAATAGATTTGCTTAATGAGCATGTGATTCCTGTAACAAATATGTGATTCTTTTTGGGATTGTGGTGACTCACTTTACAACTGTCATAAAAATAGTCATAAAATTGAGTCTGATCACGTGGTGCCTTGACTTGCAATCTCAGTGACTGAAAATTGCAATTTTGAGCTCCACTGCGGTCATAAGTTAAGACTATTTGTACGGCTAGAGGTTGATTTCCATTAATATTTTCCATTCCTTTAGGAATAAAATCTTCTTAATTGCTTATCCTGGTCTCTCCCTCCCTCCTTCTGCCCCCCCCCATTTCATATTTTAAGGTCTGAATCTTTACTTTTGGAGCAACTTGCCCAGCAGGGTGGTGACACCATATTTTCTCCAATGCTCTGAAATATTGGTTCTTTTTGACCTTGCTACCAAAATAAACAAAGACACCTATTATTCCCTCCCAGCCAAGAAATAAAGGATGCAAAAATTAGCCATTGCATCTCAATTTAAACTACATTCTGTCCAACCCCCAGTGATAATGCACTCCAGATAATTTGGTAGTGTAATATATTTTCTGAGATAGGCCTTTGTTTCCTTTCTCAACTGCTCCCCTCTTTTCTGGTGCTAGGTTTTGCTCATTTCTCTTCCAAGCTGTCTGGAAGGGAAGAAAAGCTTTACTTTTAAACAATTCTTTTTCAACTTGCCTTTTATTGAATTCTACTCTCTATTTTCCTGTTCCTTAAAAAAAAAAAACAGGAACATCATTTATCTTGGACTTTTAAGTTGCAGAGGCCTTCAAGGGGNTTTCCTGTTCCTTAAAAAAAAAAAACAGGAACATCATTTATCTTGGACTTTTAAGTTGCAGAGGCCTTCAAGGGGCTTCTCTTTTTTCCCCAGCTGCATTTGTTGACACACACAGTCAATCTGGCCCACCCCCCCTCCTTTCCCCAAAGCAGGTCATAAAGAATCTACAGCTGTGCCCTTTATTAGCACAGCCATTTCAAGAACAATCAGAGAAAAGGCCTAAATATATTACAGCCATTACCTCCATCAAAAAGTGACTATTTTAAAACATTTCAGCTTTTTACTGGGAAAGCCAGGAATACAAAAGCAAGAACTATAATTTTATTGTAAATGCTTTTTAAATATGGGTCACTTGGCCATTAGTAAGGAAGGGGGAAAAAGTCTGGAAAGGTTTGAAGCCTGAGAAAAGCTCAGATATTCATGCTGGAAAAAAAAAAGAAAGAAAAAAGAAAACCGCTCTATTTGTTAATATGCTAATTGGTATAAACCATAAAAATATGCAGGTCCAAGAAGATGTGAGTTTATTTTGTTCATGATGATTCCATCTTATGTGCATGCTGCAAGTCCAAAAGATGATTAAGTGCTACTAAAAAATTTGTTTTGAAAAACAAAGTACTAATTGCTCCTTAAAGATGTCTACATATCTTGCTAAAGGAGAGAAAAAGAGACTTTATTTTAGTCACTGACCAACATATAGTAAAATAAATTTCAGTAAGTATGAGGAATTCGTTCATCTCTACAGTAACACAAATAAAGTAAATATAACAATATAAACATTAACTCTATATAACTTTTAAACTTATATAACTCTGGATTGAGAGTTGCCAGAACTGGTTATGGCAGCCGACTATATAAATATTTTAAATAAATAATAAATAACTGAGCCACTATAAACTATTAATTTATGGATGTAAAAAAAGAATTGGTTATTCTGATGTATTAAGACTTATGTTTATACCAAGGGGCAAGAAAATATAATATGTAAATGATAATATTTAAACAAATACACCATCTAGTTGGCAAGTAAGTAATTTTTATTATGATCATAGACCAGCATTACAAATAAACAAGATTAAAAATAATAATATTGCCAAAACGACTTAGGGAGATATTTACGCGACCGAGATTTGAACAGCTTGACACAAGGGTCAGATATGGGAAATTCCATTCAATACCCTACAATGAATGTCTGAATTTGCGGAGCAGCAGAGGTAGAAGACCTGGTTCACATCTATTTGATTGTTGCCTGTGTAAGATGAGAGACAGGTATCTTGGTCTATATACCATATCAATGGTATATAGGTACCTTGGTCTATATACTACATCAAAACAAATTCTGTCTGGCCAGAATCCGAAAATAACATTTAACACAACCCAGTACTGAAGCAAATAGTTCAGTTGAGATCTGTATATATGGGACTAATCGGGGTAGATTGCAGGGGTGACACCGAAATATAATTTTATCGTATTTTATCTATATCTTAAATTATTGTATTTTATTCCAATTTCATTTTAAATTGTATTTTATCCAATTCCATTTTAAATTGCTTTTATCAAATTTTAGTAATAATTTGTTTCTGGAACTCTGCACTTTGATATGGCCCAAGAGCGAATCAATAAATAAATGTAACTGTAAACAAGAGGAAATGGAAAGAGATGCCATGAATGCACATTTGTTTGAGTATCAGCATATGAATTGGCAAGGCTTTGTCTGAACAATAACTAAAAACAAGATCATCTTCACAAGATCACAACAATTAGTGGTGGATTGTCAGTGGACAGTCAAATTTGCCAGCCTAATTTTGCAGACAATACAACAAAAATTAGCTACATTCAGAGATTGCATCAGACTGATCTGATAACAGCAATTGTGCATAAAAACAGATTGATTTTTCCTGGGTATTTTATCAGATGGTGTTATGAAATGGGTCTGAGTCCTTATAGATTAGAAAGTAGAAATGTGCGATGTAGTTTTTGCTGCATAACATTTCAAAACTTGGACGTGTTCTGGCTCATGTCTGTTTAATAGCCATCTCTGGATTCTAGAATCCAAAAACCAAAATCTTGTTGATTATAATTAATAATAATTAAGCAAATGGATTGATATACTATTTTACTTTGATAAAGGGACCTGCTTCAATTGTACACATCATGCTAATAATAGAAAAGATAATGCCACCATAATTAAACACTATAAACAACAATTCTTGGCAAGCTGCATGAATTGTCTTTAGAGAAACAGTACCTACACTAGATAAAAATAATGAAAAGGAATAAAAGAATTTCAAAATTAAAATTTTAATTTCAGCCTCTCATTGGAGAAATTATATTTCATTATTCTTGCCAATAAAGATTCTGGGAATTGAAGTCCATATGTCTTAAAGTTGTCATAGTAGTAAAACAGAGTCCTTTAGCTCTTTGTTCCTAACTTTGGCCAAATTAGAAATATAATGAATGGGGCATTCTTTGTTTGAATGAACTTCTGCATTTGGAGTTCTTGAAATTGGAAAGAGAAAACTAGATCAGAAATAGTACATGTACCTTGACATTTGGTTGATGGATTTGTATTCCTGGAACAGACATCCTGAACATAGTTGTCTTTATGAAAAATTGTGATTACTGATCAAATCATAGGAAGGATCATCATATTATTTGAGCGTCACTGTATTACTGGAGGAAATTTTAAAAAATTCTCCCTGAGAGATAGCAACAATTCTTAGCCTACATTAAAAATGGAGAAGGAGAGGGTACATATCACTCAAACATTCTACCTGGTTAAATATAATGTAGTAAAAAATGATCATTCCCTAATGAGATACTATTTGAGGAAATGGAAACAAGACAGTAGAATCATATGTTTACATTGCATATAAAGTTTTATTGAGAGATTGCAATATATTTTCATATTTGTTACAGAGCTAAATTGTTCTGGCATTAACACAGTTTGAGACAAATTGCTTGTTTCCTCATATTATAAAATTTTATTGTGTCTATTTTTTTTCAAAAGGAATTTTTAATACAGTATTTGCCTAGTCTTAAGCTTTATATAACTTTTTGAAGAGTAGCTAACCATTATTAACAAGCCCATAACTAGTGACAGGGTTGAGGCTGTATTAGGATTGGTATTGGACAGGTTCATACTGAATGTATGAATTATCCATTTCAGCAGCTGCATAGGGGACAAAAATGTTTTCCGAATTGGATCTGAGGACAAAATAATGATTTGTGTGAACCTGTAGCTTTAACTATATAAAAACACTGAATCTATTCATATAATGTAATGGTAAAAAGACATTGATTCATCAAAACTCAGCATACCTCAGATATGGAAATAAAGGGCAAAATAATAGAGGAAATAAAAAAACAACCAATAATAAATGAAAGGCATCTGATAGATAACTGTTTCTTTAAAGTGATAGTTTAATCATCATTTTAAAGATTTCACATAATTTTAAAATCTTGATATTCTATTTCAGTCCTCAAAACAAGGAAATAATAGTACCTTTAAAACATAAAAAGCAGTACAAACCCATTATAATTACGTGAAAAGCACTGATTTGTTTTTTTTAAACAGAAGCTGTGCTCGAAGGGTTTTAAAACACCTTCTACTTTTCTATTTCATGAATTACTCTTAATAGGGTTGACTTCAAAGCTAAAGAACAACATTGTAATCTTTTCAATTCTACACCACATTTTTCATCTTATATTAAACACAGTTACCTTGACGTTAATAAATGTTATTGTTGCTATATAAACGGGTATCTTAGAAATGCTAATAAGTACACCACAGAATTTATAATTTAAACATTTCTATTTATAAAACAGTTGCAACAGTGCTTCAACATTCAGATATTGAACAATGCCACGCGTAAAGGAAAATGAGTGAAAGAATGTGAAATAGCTGATAGTTTAGTCAGAATCTGAAGTGTCATGCTCATTGGCTTGATGCTGAGAGACTATTTCTTCCAAAGGCGTCATGGTGCCATCTGGTCGTACCCCCATGGGTGTTATAACTTTATCCCTATGTAAGTGAAAAAAAAAAGGTTCAGATTTTGTCTCGTTGTACAGTTAAAAATGGCAAATATCATGATTAGTCTATTCACATATGCATACATACAAATACAGGTAGTCCTCACGTTACAACCAGTTGAGTCCAAGATTTATGTTGCAAAATGAGTTTTGCCCCATTTTACAACCTTTTTTTTGCCACAGTTGTTAAGTGAATCACTGCAATTGTTAAATTAGTAACCCGGTTGTTAAGTGAACCTGGCTTCCCCATGGACTTTGGTTGTCAGAAGGTCAAAAAAAGTGATCATATGACTTTGAGACAAAGCAATGGCCATAAATAAGAACCAGTCGCAAAGCATCTCAATTGTAACCATGTAACCAGGAGGATGTTGCAACGG
>BHFT01002890.1:25101-54995 GCA_004320025.1 Laticauda laticaudata
GCAAAGCATCTCAATTGTAACCATGTAACCAGGAGGATGTTGCAACGGTCGTAAGTGTGAAAAATGGTTATAAGTCACTTTTTTCAGTGCCATTGTAACTTTGAACAGTCACTAAGCGAACTGTTGTAAGTTGAGGGCTACCTGTAGTACCAAATGTGCAGTGTGGAATTACTACCTGCTTCTTCTAGCTCACTGCAGCAATTCAATGGATTATAAATAATAATTTAAAAAATGAGACACACAAATGGAGTAGAAAAACCAAAATCTTCAGAGCCACTAGATGCTATCAATAAACAGGGGAGGGGAATAATGCCCAAAAGGCAGCTTAAAGTTTTGAAGGAGTTTAGATCTCAAATATATGAAGATAAATGGGGCTATCCAAGAAATGGGTGCCGGCTGATTGGGGGAAGCAGGGAATAATATCAATAAAGACTCCATTCAGACAACACATGTGCACTAAGTCAATTAAGATCTATCTGGAAAAGAGAAATCAATTACAGTGGAATAAGGACCAAGAACAGATTTACTGTTGATTAAATTTTTTAAAAACAAGTAAATAAAAGGCTTTTCTTCTTCCTAATCTCTGCTAATATGCTAAAGTCCCACCTGCCAGAGTATAGTCAATCCTCCTAGTTCAAAATCACAACTGTATACATATGAATTTCACTGAATGAGAAATCAATCAAGAAAAGAGATTTGTCCTATCAAACCAGCTTCTAGTGGAGCTTAAGTACTAGAGCATTCATTTAGATGCAGCCAGATTTTTTTCCTCTCTCTCCCACTTCCTTGAAAAAAATATTGTTGCTTTTGTTTGCAGCTGTTTAATTATACGATTGACAGCCATTTTAATCTCTTCAAAAGCACCCGGGCCTTTCACCGTTAAACCAATTATATCTACTCCACAAGCTACAGCCTCCTATCAAGATGATTAATTATTGATTAAGCCAATCAAACAGTATTAGCACAGATTTATTTAAGCTCTTCATAATCTTATATTTAATATTTGTGGATTATGTCAATCTTCTGAAAAAAAATTCTCCATATTTTCAGAGATGCTATAAATCGACAAACAAAAGGACATCACAGTGTACCATCCTTCCTATCATCCTTAAAGCTCACCTGGGCATTAGAACCTTAGAGAACAGCTTTTCTGCGAATATAACGTACAATACAGTGATTTAACGTATGTGTTAAATACTTCATATCCTTGTTTGTACCCTCCGAATGCCTAGTTGCTGATGTCTAAATATTTAGTACAAAGTCTCAATGCCTCTTCTTGCCACCTACAGAGGAATACGTGTACTCCTCTCCTTTTAACTACAATTGAGCTCAAAATTTCTGTGGTTAAGCAAGACATTTTACAACTTTTCTTGCCCCATTTCTTGAGCGAATCACTACAGCTGTTGAGTTAGTAATATGACTGTTAAGTGAATCTGTCTTCCCTACTGACTTTGCTTGACAAAAAGGTGGCAAAAGGGAATCCTGGCACAATGCAACCGTCAAAAAGATGAACCACTTGCCAAGTCTCTGAATGTTGATCAGATGACAGCGGGGAGGCTGCAACAATCATAAGTGTGAAAAACAGTCACACAGGTGCCGTTGTAAATTTGAACGGTCACTGAACAAATTGTTGTAAGTTGAGGACTACCTGCAATAAAAAAGGATCACCCTAAACCAGGAGTGTCAAATTCACAGCCCACAGTCCGGATGTGTCATGCACTGGCCATGCCCACCCCCATTTTAGCGAAGGGGGAAAAAGTCACCATACCTCACATGATGCCGCGAATTTGACACCCCTGCCCTAAACATTCTTCTTCTTAACTTGCAATAAGCAACACTTTCCAGAATTGTATTCCAAGTGGACGCACATGTATATAAATATACTCTTGGATGTACGTGAGTAATTAGGACTGGATAACTTCTAAGACAGCTTTTTCTTTCAAATAAAAAAGGACATATTCGGTACTATTTGTTGGCAAACATGACAAAATGGAACATTTAATAAAAACACATTCCTCTTCCTCACCTCCAAATCTTTCACTAACTCTTCAAATTTATCTATAGAATGCTTGCTTCTGCTTTCTGCTTGCCATTAGTTGGTCAACTCCCAAACCACTGCCTTATTTTCAAGGGTCTTTCCTGCCTGCTCTGTGCACAACAGCCAGTATTAATACATGGAACTAATGATAGTTGTCTGTAATAAAGCAAATGTATTGCAAACATTGGCCTGTTCCTTTGATAAAACAGTGTATTGGGGAATCCATTCACCCCTTTATAATTGAGTGCTGCATAATAGTGCTGACCCTTTTATATACACTATTTTGTTCCACAATTAGAAAAGGAGAGAAAACCTAACAGAGGCACAGTTTTTTACAGCCACTGCTGTGATTAATTCTGCATTTTAATGAGCGAGGCTGCTACTTAGGCTGGTTTGGGTTGCGTCCTTGTTTTACTGATTTCTTGTCAATGTACAACAAAACCCAAACTATGATAATTGGGGATTGTTTCATCAGCAAAAGGATTCCTACTATTAAATACAAGGTTGGCTTGGAAAAAGCACCATTGCATCACAATTACTCAATGAATTCATAGCTGTGCCACCAGTTTATAATAGCAAGAAAATATTTATAAAGCATTTTAATTAACACTGAAAACTTCCAAACACACAAAGTAGACAAAGAGCTGCATGTACGTCACAAAATTCATGGTATACTAGCTGGCAACTGGTTTGAAATTAAGATTCAGCTGATCCCTATTACACTTCTAACCAGAAAACAGTATCAAAGACATCATTTTTAAACTATTGTGGTTTGTCTTAAAGTACAATGAGATCTCTCCTGAATTTTGTTGAAATGTCCAAATCACACAACACATGAATGAAATCTTGCTAAGAGAAGAGTAGAAATGTGTAACAAAATATTTAGAAATATTCATATTCATAGTGGTATACTCTGGAATGTTTGGTTTTTAAACTCAATTGTCATCTGAGGCTGTGTTTCTTTTTAACACTTTATAGCAGCAGCATGGCTCATCTAAAATGATTAATTCTGCCAAAAAAAGTCAGTAGAACCAGTCACCCAATTCAATGCCTAGGTCTCTAGTGTGTTCCAGCATACCCAAAGATACTTTTTTGATGCCCACAAGGATCATTGTCCCACCTGATTTTGACTTATCTTAAGATAAACAAATGGGTTGTTACCAGGCTGCAAAACACAGCCAGCTTCTAGAATTACCTTTTATTTCCAAGGATGTCTTTGGGCCCTACATGAGCATCAGAGATATTCTTAGAAAATGAAAAATGCATGCATCATTTGGAATAATGCCTTGATTGTAACAACACACAGAAGTATTGTGGTAAAGCTTTGGTGCAGCCATTCTGAGAACTTTCCCAGATCTGCAATCCAATGCTTTGTTAGAACTGGGACCTCAGTCTAGGAAAAATATAAAAATAACCTTAACCATTACAAAGATTAGAAAAATATGGAGATCTTTGTATCCAGTTTGCTTTCTCTTAAATGTTTTGTGAGTTCTATGACAATTAGTTTGTAAAGTTGTCAATGACATGTTCTGGAAATTCCAAATCTATTGGCCCAATTATTATTGTTTGTATTAATAAAATGGGAGGTAGAACAACTTAGAAAAAATAATCCAATCCAGCTCCTAATTAAGCTAAAATTTGAACTCTAACATTGTCCCATCTTTCTTTTACAAGTTGAAACCAGCTTATTTTCTCATCTTTATTTTAAAACTGGTTTCTCTTCTTCTATCAGCCTCTAGAGTCTTGAAAATAATTTTAGAACTAATGACTAGTGAGTTATACACTGGGGGTACATTAGCTGTTGTTTAATTACAGCAAAACTAAGTATGAGAAAGACATAGCAAAAACAAAAAAATAAAGGATAGATAAAAGTTGCATGCTATAAATGTATATTCTCTAGTGACAATACACATATGATCTTGGGTAGTGTTAAATTGCTGACCAAACAAGTAGCACCACAAAAACAGAGAATGGAACTAAATTCAAATCTTCAGCACTGCAGGGAAGGTACTGCCTGAAAGACAGAACATGCACAAAAGAATGAGAAAGAAATGTGATTCTAAAGAGCGTGGCAGAAAAGGACTGAATTGTCTGGATTTGGAGCTTGGAAAGAGTGAGACTCTTAGCTGCACTATGCATAAATAACATGTTTCTTTGGGTTAATCTTATTTGGCTATCCCATCCTCAAACATGAAATAACACAAAGTAGAATGAGTTTCAGCTAACTTATTCCATTTCTGATAAATTTAAATCTTGTATTGTGCAGAGTAGTTCGGAACTAAATGTTGCCCATCGACGCAAAACCAGAACTAAATCATTTCCGGATCTATGAAATATAGCAGTACCAACTAAACATCTTAACAGGATTAATAATCTGGAAGCAATCACAGTGTTCTTATTAGGAAACATTTGCAATACTCTCTCCTTACAGATCAATGTGCCTCACATTTTAGAAATGACTCTAGCTTTTTAAGGAATACTTACTTACTCCATCCCATGATATAATTTGATATTTGTTTGCATGTCACAAAAGGTAATCCGTTTTACTTGTAAATATTACCCCTTCCATTCAAAAGGAATTAGATGCTCTTTCTAAAAGAGCAATGAATAGCCATTCCACGAGGGTCCCACTTTCAAGCAGAAAAGGAATCCTTTCAGGAATAGCTATGTAGTTATTTTTTCGCAAAGTGCAGAGTGTGCAGTAAAAAGAGAACTTCTTTTTACACAGAATACAAAATAGTAAGAGTTGGAAGGGATCTTGATGGTCTTCTTGTCTAACACCTTTCTCAAGCAGGAGATTCTATACCACTGCAACAGTGGCAAATATCTGTGGTGAATATCCTATACTATTTTGAACAAAAGGCTATCCAATCTCTTCTTAAAAATCCTCCAGTGATGTAACACCCATAATTTCTGGGGGCAAGCAATTCCACTGATAAATTGCTCTGTCAGAATATTTTTCCTTAGTTCTAGGTTGCATCTCTCTTTGTTAAGCTTTTATCCATTATTTGTCTTGCCCTCGCTTTGTAGAATAGGTTGTACCCCTCTTCATATGAGGGGGAACATAGGAACATATCCAGTTCCTATCTATCATGTTTTAGCCTCTTGACCCCTAATATTTTTTATTGCTCTTCTCGGCACTCTTTCTAGAATCCCAACATCTTTTATATATTGTGGTGACCACAACTGGATGCAGTATATTTCAAGTGTGTTCTTACTAAGAGAGTGTATAAAGGTACTAATATTTTACATGAATGCGATACTATTCCTCTGTTGATAAAGCCTAGGACTGCATTGGCTTTTTTGGCAGTGGCAGCACACTGCTGGATCATACTGATCTGGCTATGTGCAAGGATTCCTAGATCCTGATGTTGAGCTAGATGTCATCTATTGCAGTGGTCGCCAACCGGACTACCAGTGATCCCCAAGAAAATTTTGGTGGTCCGCAGAGAAATGTTCCCCCAAGGCACTCCCCCCAAAGCAATTAATCCAGCCTGTGTGGGAACAGAAGGCTGTGCCTCCCACATGGCCCACCCACCCACTGGTCCCCACCCTTCAGCCAAGCATAAACCTTATCTTGAATAGAGCCACATGAGCTGGATCTGGAAGATAAGACCAATGGTGGGGGAAGGAAATCCGGTCCGGGGTGGCTTGCTGACCTTGGTGGGAAAGTCAGTCCCTATTCCAGAGCTGCAGTATTCACAAGACTGGCCCTTTGGTCATCCCGGAGCAGCTCCTCCAGTCCATGGCAGGCCGGTGCACCCAAGTGGAGGAGCAGCTGCTCTGGGATGACCAAAGGGCCAGTCCTGTGACTACTGCAGCTCTGGAATATGGGACCAACTTTCCCACCAACATCAGCAAGCCACCGTCAGTCAAAATTCATATTAGTGGTCTGTAGGATTTAAAATTATGAGTTTGGTGTTTCCTGAGGTCCAAAAAATTGACAACCCTGATCTATTCTATACCTGTGTATTTGATTTTTCTTGTCTAAGTGTAAAACCTTTTCTTGCCATTGAATTTCATTTTGTGGGATAGGTACACATGACCACATGATCAGATTTTGCATATCTGCCAAAAATTATAGCAAAATGGTCCTTGGCCAGTGGAGTACTGGATATCTTTTAAGAGCTGCATTGATGCAAACTTATAACTAAAACGTAGTGAAATTCTTAATGATGGTGAAATGGTAAAGATATGAAAAGGATAAAGGATGAGATGTGAACATGGAAAGAGATACAATACCTAGAAAGCTTATCAAACATATTGACCAGTTTCATTGCTTCGTATTCCTTTTGTTCCTCAGTCATTTCATCCATTGGGTTAGGCATTGGCTCTTCTAAATGACCTGTAATTAAGTTAATGCTTTGGGAAGTGGGAAAAGAGAAAAGAATAAGTTAAAAAAAAACCTTCAAGAAGATTTTTCAAGAACACCATTCCACAAGTTTTAAACTAAAACTTGAAATCTCTGTTTATCACAAAAATACAGCCCTCAACTGTCTTCCAGAACTGGAAAGCACCAGCGTTGTGGCTTCTCTCAGCCTTTACATCTCAAGTGGATTCTGCTCAAAGTTAGTTACAACCCATTACTTATATAAGTAGACCTTGCTTAACATCCAATTTGTTCAGCGATTGCTCAAAATTATGAAGGTGATAAATGGATTTTTGATTGGCCCTCAAATTTCTGGCTGTTGCTGGTCCCCAGTCACATGAACAAATGTGCCCCTTTGCAGCAGGACCTCTCCAGTCCAGGGCCTCCATTCATGTCCCAGCCAAGGCCATTTTTTCACAAAAGCCCAATGTGTGAAAGGCAACTTTGGCTGCACCAGTGTGAAAGAACTCTTCTAGTAGCTGTGTTCTTCTTTTGTACTGGCACAGATGGGGTCTTCTTTCGTGCACCAGTCTTGCAAAAGACCCTGAGCAAGGTGTAAACAGCGCCCTGGCTGGCACATGGAGGCCTTGGATGGAGCACGAGAGAAGCCCCAGCTGCCCTAGCACAAAAGAAGGTAGCATGAAAGAAGGCTCTTACTACTAGAGTTCCACCATGTGATGTGGTGGAAGAACAATGGACAAGGCTGGGTGATAGGGGCACCTTGCAGCTGCAGCAGATTGGCAGGCAAAAGGTCAAAGATGAAGGGGGTGATAGTCAGGTGGGGGGGAGCTGAAAAGAATGCAGAGGAGGCTTGAGGTTTGGAAGGACCCAGGTGTGAATGACTTGGATTGGGGTGGATCCACACCTAACGATTGGTAGGATTTGACTAATAATGGCAATGGGAACTGTTGGGATTGCTGTTGTCGAACAATGTGGTGACGTGACATTGTACTTTATGAGCACATTGCTTAGAACAAAAATTCCATTACCAATTATTGCTGTTACTAGAATAATTGAGTTGGAAGGGACCTTGGAGGTCTTCTAGTCCAACCCCCCTGCTCAAGCAAGAAACCTTATACCATTTCAGACAAATGGTTGTCCCATCTCTTTTTCAAAACCTCCAGTGTTGAAGCACCCACAACTCGTTCCACTGATTAATTGTCCTCAGTGTTAGGAAATTTCTCCTTAATTCTAGATTGCTTCTCTCCTTGATTAGTTTCCATCCATAGGTTGGAATGGGTTGACCCCTTCTTCTTTGTGGTAGCCCCTTAGATATTAGGACACTGCTGTCATGTCACCCCTAGTCTTTCTTTTACTATTTGTCTAAGGAGACCAAGTCAGGGCCCAGTTATCTGATAAACGCCAGGCAAGGGGATGGGGAGAAATTGTATAGGTCAATGTTTTTCAAACTTGGCAACTTTTAAGATATACTGGCTGGGAAATTTTGGTTTGGTTTGGTTTAGTTTAGTTTATTGTCATTGCACCATCTTCAGTTCACACATCCTAAAGTTACCAAGTTTGAAAAACATTCTCCTAGGTGAAGGGAAAGAAGGTAGAATTCAAGCCATGCCGTACTTTGGCTTTGCAGATTTATATTCCTCCGTGTCTGTATCTTCATCATCTGAGTACCAGGTTTCTCCTCTTCCTCCAGCTAAGAGGCCCCTGGCTGCCAGCAGGCCTGCTGCATTGCCATACCCAGTGTACTTCAACAAGCTGTCAACTGCAAAGCAACAGGAAGCAATTTGTTGGAAAGGATCAAACTGTGGCTTGAAGATAGAATAGGATTAATATTTTTCCTTTTCATTTTGGGATTGGAATTTAAGAAAATCCCGCTTTGGGCATTAAATCCAATTGAGACACATACATACATACTTATATACATACAGGCATACATATATACACACTTCTCTAAGGATCACGTAACAGTGTGGGGTCACTTCAACCAAAATAACTGAGTGGCAAATCTGAAGAGTTCTTAACTTATGTTTGGTTAAGTGAGAGGAGGACTTTCCAAACAACAGGAGACAAACTTAATAAAGCAGAATGCATACACTTACTGAAAGCTATGTTCATATTTTAGATTGGGATTCTAACAGGTCAGTTTAAAAGGAAGGCCTCTGTATGCGACTTTATACCCAGTATTCACTAGGTAAGACTTAATGGTTGAGAAAGGGCTAAGCCTAAATTTAATAACTTCTATTTGTCTTCAGTTTAATCTGGCCTAAGATATTTCTATAGAGAGAAATAATAGACTGGTTGCAATAAAAAGTAAAATGCCTCTTTGTATTTTATAAATTGCTGTTGACTGTCACACCTTCCAGTACTTCTATATTTAATTTTAAAAATATATTTGGCAACAAATAGCCAGTTCAGTAAGTGATTATAGCTGGTCTTCATTTAGGGAACATTTGTTCAGCAATAATTTGGAGTTAACACAACGCTGAATGAGGAGACTGGTCCTTGAAGTTGTAGCCATCACAGTGTTCCTGCAATCATGTGATCATGATTTGGCAACCAGCACACAATGACATTGGTTGCAGAGTCCCACTGTTACAGTAGATGATCACCAACAAGGAACCTGCAAATATATAGTAACAATAAACCTTGGTTCACAGCTAAACTTAAGCAGCTACGTCGTTCCTAAGAGGAAACCAACAGAAAAGGTGACAGAATGCTATACAACCAGGCCAGAAACATATTAACAAGAGAGATCAGAGCAGCAAAAAGAAGCAGAAGCTACTCTGAAAAAATTAAAAGAATCAATTCTCAACAAAAGGAACCAGCAAACACGTGGAAAACTCTTAAAAACGATCACTGGCTTCAGCAAATCTCCTTCCCAGATAAAAGGAAATCAACAACTAGCAGATGACCTGAATGTGTTTTACGCAGGTTTGAAAAAAAACTACAGCCACCTCTCTCCACAACCCCCATCTCAAACATATCAACAACAGCCAAGCCTCCTACAACTGCCCCAATCTCTGGTGTTTGGGCCCACAACCTCTGGTGATCACAGGAAAAGAAGTGCAAGATCTATTACACAGGCAGAAGTCAGGAAAAGCACCAGGGCCAGACAAGATTACTCCTTATTGCTTAAAAGTCTGTGCTGACCAATTGGCCCCCATCTTCATCCAATCTTCAAGAGATCACTAGAGATGTGCAATGTTCCTTCCTGCTTCAAACATTCTACCATCATTCAGTGCCAAAGAAGCCCTCCATCAAGGAACTGAATGACTACAGAACAGTTTGCTCTAACAATCTGTAGTTATGAAAATCTTTGAAAGGCTTGTGCTGTCCCACCTGAAAAACCATCACGGATCCGCTGTTAGATCCCATGCAGTTTGCATACCGAGCAAATAGATCAACAGATGATGCTGGCTCTGCATTACATACGACAACACCTGGAATCTCCAAATACCTATGCAAGGACCTCTTTGTAGATTTCAGTTCAGCATTTAATACCATCATTCCAGACACTCTTCTAAGTAAATTAAACCAACTGGCGGTATCTGAACAACTTGTAAGTGGATCATAAGCTTCCTAACAGACAGGAAGCAGCAGATGAAACTAGCGGAATCACATCCGATACCTGTACAATCAGCATAGGGCCCCACAAGGCTGTGGTGCTCTCTCTCACTTCTATTGACTGCATCTCAAGCAATCCATCTGTTAAAATACTGAAGTTTGCTGATGACACAACAGTGATTGTCTCATTTGAGACAACAATGAATCTGCATACAGACAGGAGGTTATACAACTTGCTTCGTGGTATAACTGGAACAATCTGGAACTGAACACACTCAAAACTGTAGAAATGGTGGCAGACTTTAGAAGAAAACCCTCCTATACTACCACCTGTCACAATACTAGACAACACAGTATCAACAGTAGAGACCTTCAAAATTTCTAGGTTCTATATCAACATGACCTAAAATGGACACCTAACATCAAAAACGTCATCACAAAAAAGCACAACAAAGAATGTTCTTTCTGCGCCAACTCAGAAAGCTCAAACTGCCCAAGGAGCTGCTGACACAGTTCTACAGAGGAATTATTGAGTCTATCACCTGCACCTCTATAACTGTCTGGTTTGGTTCTGCAACCCAACAGGACAGACACAGACTTTCAGAGGATAATTTAGGACTGCAGAAAAAACAATTACTACCCACCTGCCTTTCAATTGAGGACCTGTATACTGCACAAGTCAAAAAGAGGGCTGTGAAAATATTTACAGACCCCTCACATCTTGGACATAAAACTGTTTCAACTCCTTCCTCGAAACAAACGCTATAAGCATTGCACACCAAAAACAACTAGACACAAGAACATTTTTTTCCGAAAGTCATCACTCTGCTAAACAAATAATTCCCTCATCACTGTTCAACTATTTACAAAGTTGTACACTACTATTACTGTTAATCTTCTCACCACTCCTTATTACCCATCCCCTCCCACTTGACAGTTTTCTAGTATGATTTGATTGTTGATTGTACCCTATGACGATCATTGGTGTTGTGCGTTGTGATTCTTGATTCTTGACAAATGTACCTTTTTCTTTATGTATACTGAGAGTATTTACACCAAGACAAATTCCTTGTGTGTCCAATCACACTTGGCCAATGAAGTATTCTATGCTATGCTATGCTATGCTATGCTATGTGATTCTATTCATTTGCGATCTTCACCGCCAGCCTCCAACAAGCAAATGAAACGAGTTAAGAGTTAGGAGTTAGGCTTAATTGTTGCAACTAGAACCGTTATTGTAAGTCAGAATAGTCATGTGATTTTTCTTTGTACTTGCATTGCTCAGTTCCAATTATGGTCATTAACTGAGGACTCTCTGTATTTGCAAATATGCTATTAGCAGCCTTATGCTCTAGTAAAAACCTCTGTACCTCTCTCTTTACAAAGAACAAAAAGGAATTCTGCAGCAATTTGCTTCACTCCCAGATCAACATGAGTCATAAGACGCACTAATTTGTTTCTCAATGTTGTGCCCACTTCAGGACGATTTGAAACATCTCTCAAAGGAGGCAGCACCTAAAGACAGAGAAAGATAAGTGGAGGAATTAATCCCAATGCAAGGTGTTATCATACTTATTCCCTTGAATTCCTCAAAATAATTTCACTTTTTTTTTCTGGCTACCTAAACAATTTGCACAAGCGCAAAGGAAAGTGGGAGGACTAAATTGCACCCTTTTGCCCATCTCCCTCTGGTCCCTGCATCCAATTGGTTGGTAGCCAGGTCTGAGAGGCAAGTGGTGATTGGCTGCTTTTGTAAATGTTATATCCAATCATTTCAAAAGATAATGGAAAACAAAGCAATGCAACTAATAGTACAGTAATACACCAATAATTCTCAGCTTTATTCCTTCTCCCAATGATCCAATGTAAGTTTTGAATTAGAAACGTCAGGTTAGATTATCATTAAAGATTGATTTTAGGATTCCCCCCCCCCCAAAAAAAATACTTTTCAAAGTTAGAACATTTTCTATAGATTTAGGATTTGATGCATCACTCCTAAATCTTAATGATATGAAAATTGTTATGAGGGGCTTATCCTTGATGGGGTGAGAGAAAAGAAGGTCATGAAATATTCTGTTCTAAAAAAAGAATATGGCTCTCCATTTCTGGAACCCTGTCACACGCTACCATCCTGTTTAAGTATGCTTGTTGCTTCTTATAAATGTTACATTTACATCCCATTTCATTCTAAAACATAAGCACCTTTTATTGATTTTTCCAAGCAATCACAACTTAGATGTCTAGAAGAAACAACAAAAGGGGTTTTGTTGTGGATTTGGGATAGTGTAATCCTTCCTCAGAGTGGTCTAACACTGTACCATTCTGCAGCCTTAAATGAAAACATCTGGGGGTGAACATCACAATCTTAATAAAAATAGGCTATTTTAATGATTCAGCAATTTTAGCACTGTTGCTTTCATACTCTTGTGAGTGCACAGGTTGTCCTCATTGAATAACCACTCATTTGGTAAACATTCAAACTGACTACGTGTAGGAGATGACCAGGCTGAGCCTGAGGGAGGGGTCAAATGCATCATCAGTCATTAATCTTTTTGCACTCACAAGAGATCTAAGTCCAGCTCACCTTGAATTCCTTTGACTCTTATCTGCACCAAATTGTTTTGACTGTTAGTAGTTCAGATTCTTGCAGAGAGCTTAAGCTTGCAATAAATCTTTATAACCAGTTGACCTGCCTGGATCTCCTGATTTCTCTGGCACTTCACATTATGGTGCTGAATGAGTGATAGTTAGGAATGGATCTTTTACTTACAGCCATCATAGCATGAAGTCCTCACTTAACATCGAAAACTGGGCCTGCCATTGCTAAGCGGCATGCTCACAGTTTTTTTTTTAACATTTCCAATCCTATTTAGCGTTGTTAAATGAGGACTACCTCATCATTTTTCATTTCTTCTAAATAGTTGTTTTAGGCTGCCTAAGTTGTAAACAAGTTCCAATGAACAAAGTTCATATTTACTTTTAAGAAAACATATATGTTGAACAATTTTATTCGTTTATTTATTCCTTATTCAGCTTTATGATGCCCTACACATCCAGTGCAAAAAAAATACTGAACAAAGATAAGATTCTTTAATTAATAGAAACTAATATTTTTGCATATTCAATAGAAGAGTTTCCATTGCATTTAATCTTTGGATACACCCATGTCTCACCTGAGCTTTAATAAACTTCCTAATGTTCCGATGGGACCGGCAGCATCTTGTTAGTAAACTGAGCACTGGAGTGAGGCCTTCCCTATAGCTGCTCCCCTAAAGAACAAAGAATTTAGCAAAGTTTTTCCAACAACACAACTCAAATGTTACAGCGCACACAATTCCTAAAATTACCTTTTCCATGGTGCTTTATCCAAACAGTACAACATTTTTAAATGTAAAATCATATTTTAAAAAATATTTAAAATCTCTATCTAGAAGCTCACAGGATACACACAAGCAGCTATGACTAAACAAGGTCCCCCAATATATGTTTGTGATATTTTTCCAGATATAGGAACATCCATAACATTCCCCTGATTGCAATGCATAAATTAGTCTATATTGCATTTCTGAGCAGAGTATTAAGTAATGCGTCAATCAATACTTTTTACTGAAAATAAATAAGAAGGAAATTATTTTATGTTTTGCGCTTCCCAAAGAATCTGAATTAACCAGCGGAGGTATTTATTCTTCACATGTAACACCGAGTCAGACTTTTAGGTGTTTGGGTATTCAGATGAATATTCAATTTGTTCCATGATCTTGTATTTTTCATGGCCATGTTACAACCTTGATTTGTTTTCAAACATCTAAAACTTGGGGGTTTGTACGCAAAGCCTATTTTGTTTAAGAAGCATTCTATAATGCTGCACAATTAAAGTCCAAGCAGCATTATGCTGCAATCAATGGAACAAGGCTTCCAAATTCAAATATTCTTACCTTGTCAATTCTCTTCTCCATGAACTTCAAAAGCACCTGAATAGCATCCATATTCATGCCATTGTATTTCACACCAGTTTCCTTTGCCTCTTCTTGAGTTGAGGGACTGATGAGGACATCCAAGCAAGAGACTGGAACATTGCTTAACAGGTTGATCGCATTGCTGAAAGAAATTTAAAAGTCACTCTCTTAAAACACTTTTGTGCATAATATGGGAATGAAGCCCTTGAAACATGGATGTTAACAGCATGAATTATCATGTTGTTATACTTTTACACAACAACTAACGGACCTCAATACCACAAGGTACTGTTTTATAAACTTTTCTAATTGATATTTTCAGTAATTCACTAAACTGTTACACTGCATTTTCAGGATGCAATATGGAATCAAAACCCAGAAGTGTCTTGGCTACGAATTCTGCTACCTTTAGGGAAGACTACAGAAGCATACAATCAAAAGCTTACCCACATGTCACAATGCTGCCTAGAAGCAGTGTGCAAATTGTTGCTTCTGCTAGCTTGCGTCTTCTGACACCCATGATTCAGACTGAAAGATGGTCATGGAAAGAGCAGCTGCTTGATCACGTCATCAGTTTTATATTCTCTGTAGCATATAAGTAAACATTGAGTCCAATCTGCCACACCACTCAGCAAAGTATTCTGGAAACTTTCCACTTAGATTATTGAAATGCACTATATATGGAGTTGTCTTGGAATCTAGTTCAAAAGCTGACTGATGAAATATCATGCATCTGCTTTCTTATATGTCCTGATTGTTAGTAGACTTCTAGGCCAAATTTAAATTACAAACTCTTAAATGTTTGAAGCTTATATTGTCTTAAAAACCAGTGTTACTCAAACTTGGCAATTTGAAGTTGTGTAGATTTCAACTTCTAGAATTCTGCAGCCAACATGCAGGCTCAGGAATTCTGGGAGTTGAAGTCCACCTATCTTAGAGTTGCCAAGGTTGAGAAACTGTCCTACACCAAGACCTTCATTAAGGACTCTTCTCCAGGTTTTCCAATCCTATAAAGGTAAGGTAAGACAAAATAAAGACAATGGCATTTTCAACACCAGCAGCTCATTTCTAGAATGCTCCAGAGGGGTATATTTGACACCAATATTAGGGTCTTTTAACAGGAGGCAAAGACCATTTTATTTTAATAGACATTTTTGGAACTGCTGATTTAAGTGAGATTTTATTGGCCATAGCTATAAATCATGATAGTTCTTGTTTTTGTTTTAACCTGTTTCATCATATATTCCATTTGATTTTTAAATTTTCTTTTGTTTTACATTATGTTTACACTGTATATTATTATGATGTATGTAATGTACACTACAAATTATGTATGGCATATCTATCTGGAAAATTACTGCTGTTAGCAGTTTCACAATTCTGCAAACAAGAATTTGCATCTTATATCACACTAGCAGGGTACCCGTGCTTTGTTATGAAACTATGTGATCAGGCAGGTTTTTTGGGAGGGAAATAAGGGGGGGGGGGGNAATGGGGGGGGGGGGGAAATTCGGCCTCTGCTTACCAGCATCCATTGGTATTCATCTGGCTAGCGTCCTGTCAGTGTGTGAGAGATTTCAGGGCTGTTTGGAAACTGAAACAGTATTTGCTGTGTGAGAAAGAAGGAGACAGCAAAAAGCCTAGGCGTGGCTTAGCTCAACTTTTCTGTACTAAATCTGCTTGGTGCTATGAAACTAAAAGTGAAACTAAAACTCCTCTTCTCTGCTTGTGTTTTACATTTGGAACAGATTTCTTTTTAGTTGGAGAGGAGGAGTAGAATTCCTTAGCATCAGATCATGTTAATAATAATATACGAAATAGTAATGCTCTGATGGTTATTTCGAAAAATCCTTTCTTAGTGAGCACCTAGAAGCAAAGAGGAACATATGTGCCAAATTTCAAGTTTGTACGCTTTACGGTTTTGGAGATTTTGTGATGATGCATAAGTGTTTTTTTGCTTTTATATAATAGATTCTCCACCCCCCAAAGCATTTATCCCATTAACTTTTTCTCTAAGCCTTAACTGATTCATCTTAAAATACAATAGCATTGTTATGTTCAAATGTTAAAGAATTGTAGACTATTGTATTTGGATCCCTTATTTCACATAAAGCAAGAATTTTACCATGAAGTAGTTATATCTTTCTACCAATACTGTACTCTGTTCTCTTCAGCCAGCATTTTTTTTTAAATTCCCTCAAAGCAAGGATGAATTTAAATTGAAATGCTTAACACATGCGGGATTGAGTTTCGCTTTTCACAAAATAATCTGCTTGACGCAAAACAAGAGTTGGTCAAGAACAATAGGATTTTAATTCAGAAAAACACAAGAAGCTTGGATCATTTCCACAGAAAGCTCCTTTTTGCTGGTTTCTTATGAAGCAATGGTGTTCTCAAACACCTACCAAATTAATTTTCTGGATCACTGTGCTCGAGTTATTCTTTTCAATAACTGGAGTCTGGCTTTCTGAACTTTGTCACTCCACCTGACAGTTTTATTTGTGGCAGAGGAGTGTATGAAATTCTCCACCTACCAGGAAGTCACTGACTATGCACAGATCGGTACAATAGTGTTTGCATTCCTTCTCCAGGGGGTAGAAATGCTGCGTATATTATTTTCTCTCTCAGCTTCCTAAAGATCATTAATCACAGAGACATGACATCCACCTACTCAGGCTCTCAGCCCCCTCCTGATATGCAGACGTGAAAGCAAACAAGACTTCAGCACTAGCGAAAGCTGTGATTAAAATCTTCAGAGTGGGCAAACATGGCTTACCATAACTTACTTCACTGAAATTGTCTGTAGTTGGCTATTTTGTGTGACGGAATGCACAGAACCAAAATAATCTCTTTTACTATATGCATTCTTAATTAATGAAGGGGAAATCTTTTTAAAAGTCTCTATAAATACAAATTTAAATTAATAAGATGAATTTTCTACATTTTTTATTAATTTAAATTCATATTCCTAAGAGACATTTAAAAAAGAGCCTTCCTTCAGATTTATTCTCTAATGATAGTATTTTGTTTCTTAGGAATTATCATTGAAAGGTAATATCTGAATATATTTTAAAGTCTCCTTTCACAGTTCTTTAAACTTAAATTCACGACCTTCCAGGCATACTGGAAAGAATCACTTTACAAGAGGGAATTAGACAATGAATGGATAAAATCAGACCCTGCGTACTTTTCTGACATTCAACAGCTCACCAAGATCAAAGCAGAGCTTTTTTCCATGATCTGAAATCCATATTATACTTCATCTTAGCCAAAAAGCAAAGAGGTGACTGATTGAATTTGTATAGAGTGAGACAAGCATTATTTGAATTTATTTTCAAGTAACTTATGAATATTGAGGTCTTTGTCAAACAGTCTACATTTTTTAATGTCACTCAAGTATACCGTTTCACTGAACTACCTTCATTATAAAAAATTGGGCACTATGGGATTTTTCTTAAGATCTTACCTCAATATAAATCCTGTCTTTCACAATTGCTCTCCCAAACAATGAAGAGCTATGCAATGAAAAGTTTAGGTTATCTCCCGGGTATTTACATTAGAATAATAACAGCAATAAATAAGCGTGGCAGTAAAGTATATATTTTGAAATACTGTTTAAACAAAGCCTTTACTGTGGCAATTTAAGAACAATGAATCAAGTATCTGTTGTACAAAAATAAAATTTAATTATAAGTTTATTTTAAAGTTTTTGATTTATAGGGGTTTCAGGGAAAAGCTGGAGAAAATATGCTATAATTATGGCACCTGAAACCAGTTTTATCCAAAATATGCTACTGACATTCTTTCCCAGTGATTGGAGGCTATGAAAATCTGGATGGGGAAGAATGAGTTTTAACTCAACCTTCCAACTGAACCCTAAAACAACATGACTGTGGGTCAGGACCTGATCTTTGGATCTAGACTTTCCGTCATTAACTTGGGTGAGGTAGCACCACCCCAGAAAGAGCGAATGTCTGACTTGGGATTCCTTATGGCTCCTGGCAACTATGGTCAAAAGGAACTTTGCATAACTTAATTTTGTGCACCAATTTTACCCATGGGAGTTGCTGCTCACAACTCATTAATGTCTTTACTTCTCAGTTCAACTACTAAAATATACTCTATGTGAAAAGCATTTGGAACATACAACTTTTCCAGAATGTGGCAGCATGTGCAGTTTGGGACACACTGTGATACACCCATGTAATGGCACCGCTATGAAAGTTGCACTGCTTTCAGTAGATTTCTGGATGCAATTCAATATGCAGGTTGCTACTTTTAAAGTCCTGCATGCCACAGAGCTTGCGAGATTACTAGTCTCCAATGCTTTCTGCCTGTTGCCGACAGACTAAATTTGCTTCAGGTCGCTTCTAGATCATCTCATGATATACCTCCTCTGTCATGGCACATGACAGAGTGGAACAATGGAACAACTTCTCCTTGGAATGACATCTACTCATCTACTAATCATCTACTAAATTCATCTACTATAAAAAGAATCATTAATTGTATAACCATCCTGCAGTTTCCTACTTTCAAAAAACTGGAGGATATTTGTATGTGGCTAGCTTTAACAGGTCTAAAACTAGCAGTTTACAGAAAAATTCCTTAAATTGTAATAGTGATAATTTTTTTCTAAAATGTTTAAGAAAAAAAATGATATCTTGGAAGTTATTGGACAAGTCTGTGTCATAATAATATTACCACTAGAGTAAAACCTAAATCATGCTATACAATGTTAAGCAAGAAGCTCTCGTTACATTAATTCAGTTTTCAATAAAAGGTCGGATGATCAGCCATACTTTCATTTTGTACAGTCCCTAGAATTAAGTGACTAATTCTTAAGTGAAGAGATGAATTATTTCAGGATCTGTAATATTAATCATAATATTAAAACTTAGGAAAGCTGTGTCCACTATGTGCGAAAAACACTAACTTACATCATTTATTTATTATTTAGATATAATAGCTGAGAACTGGACCTAACTAGAACATCATTTTAAGAACAACTGGATTTGTAACTTCACTAACCTGTGTAATTCTTCAGTTTTATCTTCGGTAGGGCCCAAAGTTAATAAGCAATGACGCAGAATGGCAGTCATATAACGAAATTCATGAGAATCATTCTGTATAAATCCAATTATGAAGAAGAACATATTATATTATGAAGGCTCTGAAGCAGAAATTCAAAATCATGAAAAGAATACATTAAAAAAAGAAGACACTCACATTATGGTATTCTTATTACTCTGAAAGCTCTTGATGCACATACTTTGGATTATTCTTGTTTTAAATTACATGTTCATGAAAGTCAGCAGCCTTCCTCCATCCCATAAACTGCCCCATTCCACAGCACTGTTATTCATACAGGATTATGTCACTTTACTTTTGAAATGAAAGTATTTAATACAAATTTATAAAACTTCTATCATATTTACACATAAATTCAAATTTACAGAAAGGAGTAATGTTTAATTTTGAAGTAAGATGAGGTTGTAACAGTACTTAAGAGTTTCCCTGAAATGTACTATTTAACCAGAGTTGCCCAACCTCTTGCATACAACTATATGTGTTTAGTGAAACTGCAAGGCATTTTCTAAAAATATAATGGAACGTTTAGACTATTATTAGAATAAGATAGCTCTTTTTTAAGGAATCTATTTGTCCTATTATCCAAAACTGATGTTCAAAATATAGAACACTTGTTATTTATTTTTTAAATTGCATCACTAAATGACTTGATATTGGATTGATACTCATAATTAATTTCTACTCCCTGGTTTCAATTTATTTTTTCCTCTCCTGTAACATGAACACTGAGAGTTGACAATCTATTGCTTTTCAGACATACTTTATTTCAACAATCTTAGTCAATATAAGGAATGAAGATAATGATGGAAACTGTAATTCATCAATGTACAGATGGCTTCAGATCATAGTTTTCACATTATAATGCTTTTCTGTGAAACTAAACAGGTGCCACTTGGGAATGAAAGAATAACTGAATGTTTTATATGCAGGTAGTCCTCGACTTATAACCACAACTGAACAAAAAAAAATATTAAGTGAGACATTTTATTAAGTGAGTTTTTATGACCTTTCTAGCCACAATTGTTAAGTGAATCATTGCAGTTGTTAAGTTAGTAACATGGTTGTTAAGTGAATCTGACTTCCCCATTGACTTTGCTTGTCAGAAGGTCACAGGAGCTGTTCATGTGACCCTAGGACACTACAACCATCATAAATATGAGTCAGTTGCAAAAATATCAAAATTTTGATAACATGACCATGGAGATACTGCAATAATTGTAAGTGTAAAAATTTGTCATAAATCACTTTTTTCAATGCCACTCTAATGTTGAATGGTCACTAAACAAACTGTTGTAAGTTGAGGACTACCTATAGCCCTGATGGCGAACACAGGTGGCACAGCCGTGATGGCGAACACAAGTGGCATGCAGAGCCATTTGTGGGCACGTGAGCCCCAGCCAGACTTACCTGTGCTGATTTTCGGCCTGTTTGAGGCCATTTTCGCCCTCCTGGAGGCTCGATTTGATAAGCCTTTGCAACTTCAGGAAGCCGAAAAACGGGCCTTCCGGAAATACTGGAAGTGCTGAAACGTGCCCATTTTCAGCCTCCAGCAGCTTCCTTTGAACCTCCGGGAGGGCAAAAATGGCCTCCCCCGGGCTCCAGAGACCCTCTGGAGGCTGAAAATGGGCACTTCCGGTATTTCCAGAAGGCTCATTTTTGGCCTCCTGAGGCTGCAGAGGCTTCCTTTGAGCCTCCAGGAGGGCAAAAACGGCCTTGAACAGGCCAAAAATCAGCTTGGAAGTGCATGCATGCACAGTGCAGGTAAGGAGGACAGGGCAGGGGTGTTGTGTGTGCATGCGCAGGGGGGCGGGGCGCATTGCATTGTGGGTGACAACAAAAAGTTTTGCCACCACTGACCTATAGTTTGTTCTTACTGTCTGTTGGCCTGCCTGCATGTTTGGGCTATAGATAACTACATCCATAAACACCAATGCAAAAATCTAGAAATAAATATGATTTGAATGGTCTCAATTCAAGCCTTACCTCACTGTGTACATTCCAGCTGTCAAGAGTAACATTAAAGAGAGCTTTCAGTGCTTCAATGGCGCAATCCGTTTCCTGAAGGGACAATGGTGACATTTCTTGGTCTTCAGCTGTGATGTACTTATCTGTCCACGTTATGCTAAAAGCACTTTCCAAGGCCTGAGTCAACAGGGGCAATCCCTGGAGGTCATTACGCAACTGGGATCTGATATCTGTGTGCAGGAGGGAAAGGAGGAAGAGGAGTCGTAGATCAAAGCACTTAATGTCTTCCACAAATTGCTGGTCCTTGCACTTTCTCAGAAGATTGCAAAGCATAGCTGCCAAGTTCAGTTCTAAGCTGAGTTTCTGGGCAGCTGGGCTATTAAAAACAATGTTGCAAAGGCATTTTAAAGCTTCCACTATGACAGGGAAATCAGTCACATCCTCCAAATGGTCCTCCAAAGTATCCAGCTTTGCTAGCTTCATCAAGGTTTGCATGTTGGTCTTTGTTGTTACTGGAACCAAGACTTTCTTGTCTCTTGAGAGAATGCGGAGAGCTTCCAGACAAGTGACTCTATAGGATGCATTTATATCTTTGCTTAATACTTGTAATATCCCTTCACATAGTTGCTAAATAAAGAAGATGGAAAAATAGCTATTATTTTCTCTGGAATATACAAATCCATAATCTCAAAAGATTTAATGATCTTCATAATGCTTATTTGTTGTGTCTTCTGCCTGGTTTATGGCTAGAAAAGTTATTTCAATAGAAAGTCTCCTAGGTATACATTTAATATATGATCATTTTGTACACGTCAATGCATACTTTAATGATTTGTGGCCCCATTTGTGGCTAACAAATCCATGAAAATATGTAGTGGTTTGCACCATTTCTTAAAAGGTAAAGATGTATTTTTTCTCTTTCTTTATTACTTACCCAGCTGCTGGTCCTATCTATTAAGAAATGTGGAATATTGTGGATTCAATTCCAGAAAAGTGCTTCAGAGCATAAGGGAATGAAAATGCAGCCTCTGACTTTTAAAAGCTTTTACAATGGTTGCAGCATAATTCTAAAGACTGAGTTGCTTTAAAGAATTGCAGACAGAAACTCTGTTCATATTCTCATTCATCCTAAAGCATATTTTGGGAATTAAATCAGAAAGACTGAACACCTTTACTCTTGATTACTTATTGGGCATATTAAGGCTCGCTTATTAATAAGTCTTAAAAGTATCACTAAAAGAACTAACTCCCACTCACAACCGCATCTAAAATCTTGTTTATTTTGAACAAACAACTGTTGTAACAAAGACAACGACTAAAAGAATACACAGTACAGAATCAGGACACCAAAATGAATGGTTGATATCAATTGGTCAGAATGGTCGGACTATATTCAGTTTTTAGGCTATTCTCCGTTTCTTAGTCCCATTTGGTGTTTTGTGAGATGAAAATTCTCATGCCTCAGTTAAAAACTTGTATTTCTCCAGTAATACCTATAGGCAGTTTATCCTTATGGATTTCTGCTTGAATCAAGAAGGTTTATATCCAAATTATGATCCATTTCACTTTTGTGCTTGTTTGTATTGTTTTCATATACCTTTGGGCAAGCACATACTGGGAACAATCACTGACAACCAAATAGAAACACTGTATTATATACAGTATGTTACTCTCCAAGATTTAGCTTAGAAATGTATTTCAGAAAAGCTGTAATCTAGCTGAGCTTGACAGTTATTACTATCAAAACTACATAAATGAAACTCAAATAAAATAAACTGATCTGCAATAAACTCCACACAATTTGCTCTGCCTCTTCTTTAGAAACAAGCAATTATTTCAACATGGTCTAATAACTGGAAAGCAAAATATAAGACCCCAAATTATCCAACTCAAATGATATCACCTGGGCCACTCTACAGGCAGTCCCTAATCTTTTGGTTTCATCAAGATTTGTTTGCCAAGTACATGATGTTCTTTGCCTCCTACACAAATAATTGTCATTTTGTCATGCTTGATTGACCTTAAGGTTTTGTAGTTCATTATTAGGCTGAGGGAGTTTTTTTGTCCCAGGAACGTACCAATTCTAAGTTCTCAATTGATTTTAATTAAATCCTCAATAGGAGGCTCATTAAATGGACATGTTTTTAAATTTACTGAACTCAATAGAGGCATATAGCTTTTCACTAGGCAGTATGGTTATAATGAAGTATACATAAGAACTCTACAAATAAATTAGCTAATAAATTAGCTGATCTCCCCTTTCCACTTCTATATATCTCATTCAGACACTAGAAAGTCAACATCATTCCCACTATTGATTCTACATGGCACAAAGTGAGACTACAAGACGTTACCTAATTCTTTCTGCTTGTGTCCTTGACATTAGCATCCACAATTTTAACTGAGTTCAGGTAGGCAAAGGATGGGAAAAGCAAAAAACAAAAAAACCCATCCTGACAAACCACTGTATGTTAATTTGCTAAGCCATAAATCATAATTTACAAAACACAATGGCCAAATTCATTCTCCACATCAAGCCTAACTGTATTGTCTAACATGGCATTCCCAAACCTGGATACAAATATCTGAGAAGGTTTAATCTAAATATCTGCAGGAAATCAGTTTGGGGAATGGTATGACCAAAAAAAAAATAGCAGAGGGTCTCATTTTTGATCACTGTAATCTGCCATTGTCAACCGAAAGCTACATTTACACAAATAAGACCCGATGAATCTTAAAAAGTGGGCTGTCTGGCACATGAAACTTTCTGGTGTAATAAATGGATTTGTTTTTGAAGGACACCAGGATGATTTGTGACATTTGCTCCAACAGATTAATATGGCTGCTCAACAAAGAACATAAGACTGTTTCTACATGAAAAATTAAAAGACACCAAGAGGATTTGTATTTAAGTTAAAACAAGCAAGAAGGATGGATTTCCTACTTTTGGATAATACTGAAAATATTACAGTATAATTTGTAATGGTTTTGATCATAAAAGTTCCTCTGGTGAAGTTTTAAACTCTATGGTGGTCATTTGGGTTTAACAAGAAACATGCTTCCTCAGATGTTGCCAACCATAATCAAATGACCCTAAATTTTCTGGCAAATGAGATGAGACAAGGAAAAAAGGCAGGGTAAACAGACATAGACCTCCATAAAGAGCTAATGTCCACCTTACAGTAGTGAATGGTAACAAAAGTTAACCAAGCCATATTTGTTTTTCAACAATTTAAGTCAATCTATCAAATTAATGAAGATAAAAGAGTTTCAAATTTAAGCTAAGCAGCCTTAAAATGTACTTTTAAAGTAGCAGAATGGATGAATGATTAGAAACAACTAATAAATTATTTAGTAGAAACAGAATTTGAACTACCCTTATTAAGTTAAGATAAATTCATTAAGCAGATCAGTGGCTGGGATTATATAACATGCCAATTATCAAACAATTCTGCTTGTTTTTGGCTTAGAATGTGAACAAATAAATCACGTTTGAGGAAAGTACCTCACTTTGAAACCATGGGTTGCTTTAGCTTATTAATTGCAATTGTGACTTAATGATATATAGAAATGGTGATAATTTGTATTTTCTTAATGTCTATGGAGATTCATTAATGTCATCCAGAACACAGCTGCATCAAAGGTAATTTTTCAAAGGCAACTGGACTAGATTTTTGCTTTGATGGGGGAAAAAGATATTTTGCTACTAATCCAAGAAGCTTCATCAATTCTGGCTGGGTGATAGAGTGATGGAAGGATTAGTTCTGACAGGAACAAATTTGTATTTTCTGAGTTTTTATACCTCAACCAAACCTTTACATTATTTGAGGAAACAAACCAGGAACTGGCTAATTAAGAAATGACAATTTGTTTTCTGCAAATATATGCCCTTTGTATCTGCATAGTTCTCTAGTTTCTAGAGAATGCTTGCAACCTCATGCCATGTGTTTATACTCTGTTCCTATTTTAAGGATTTATTCTTCCTGTAGCTTTCTCATCTGCAAAAATCACTAGTATCAGTCCATATGTGTGTGTGTGTGTATGTATGTATATGTTTTCTTAATTTTTCGCAGGTATTTATATGTATGGTATTCAGCTTTGTTCGGGTATTTTCCCACGTCATTATAGTCATATAGTTGTAGTTATACTTTAAAAGCACAACTATAATGATGTGGGAAAACACCCGAACAAAGCTGAATATATATACATATATACATATATGTGTATATATATATCCTGACTCCCAGACGAACTCAATACAGAAGCCTGATGATGGCAGATGAGATTCTGCTGAAACATTGCTACAACTTTAAATGCACAACTACAATGACGTGGGATAATACCCGAAGGAAGCTGAACAGCATACATGGAAGTACCCGCAAAAACTTAAGAAAACATATGTATATACACACACACACACACTTTATTGTCAGAAGAAATCCAAGTATGAGAGAAGCTTAGGATTCAGGTAAAAAATGTTAACTCATGGGAACAGCAAAAGGTCTCAGAATTATGAAACATTAATTTGACACTTGCAATGCTGAAAGCAATTCCTTTACTTGCAACACTTTTGCTAGAGTTTTTATATCTGCATTATTCAGAGACTTTCTTATAATTTCTATCTTCCTAAGTACACTATAATTCTTTACATTTATTTCTACTGTCTACTTCTAATAAAATAAGATGATTTGGATCAATATTGTTTATTCTAAGAAAACATTGCAGGTAGCCCTTGACTTACAATCAATCATTCAGTGACATTACAATGGCACTGAAAAAGTGACTTATGAGTTTTTCACACTTACAACCATTGCAGCATCCCCATGGTCAGGTGATCAAAATTCAGACATTTGACAAATGACTCATATTTGTGACAGTTGTAGTGTCCCAGAGTCACGTGATGGCCTTTTTGACCTTCTGATAAGCAAAGTCAATGGGAATGGCAGATTTGCTTCATAACCATGGTACTAATTTAGCAACTGCAGTGATTCACATAACAACTGTGGCAAGAAAGGTCGTAAAATGAGGAAAAAGTCACTTAATATCTCATTTAGCAACATAAATTTTGGGTTCAATTGTGGTTGTAAGTCGTGGGCTATCTATATACAGTAAAACCTCTTGTTCTCAATACAAACTGTCTGCAGAAACCATTCTGAAGGAGAAATGTTTCATCTGTCTACATAATTTTTCTTTTTTCTATGATTTGAGTACTGTTTCATAAACAGAGAAACTCAATGTACATATAAGCGTTTTCCAATCAGGGACAAGTTTGCATACAATGTAAAAAAATAATGAATCTATAGTTACTAGAAAATGTAGGCTTGCATAAGCCTGCAGTCACTGTCAATTTATCTACTTTTAAGAAGCATCCTGAATCACCAACAATATTCCAAAAATCCAGTTTCCATAATGTTATAACATTAAACTAAACAATCACCCATGTTTTTAGTGCAAAGGCATGGCCTAACAAAAAAGCTTGAAAGGCAAACAGGCAAATTAAACAACTCATGTGCTTTTAGGATGCCTGATTCTGTTGGAAGTTTGCTGGCAGATGGCAGTGGAATCAGGCAGTGGGGAAGAACGAGGACCAGTCAAGGAGTCTGGAGAGGACTCAGATGAGGGTCCTACGTCCAATGCAGAGATGGGGCCAGGATCATCTGGGAATAGGGAGCTGCCTCCGGAGCCTTCGGAGTCTAGCAGCAGCGAGGCAGAGGACCCAGGGGAGCCTGTTCCCGACGCAGAGCTGCTAGAAGGCGAGAGCAGCTGAAACAAAAAGGGCAACTAGGGAGTAAGGCTGGGAGGTGATTGCCTCTCCCATAAGGTATAGAGGTCAGGCAAAGATGACGAAACCTTTGCAGGAAGCAAAGTAGTTCATTCAGTTCAGATTCATTATTGAAGCTCTTTGTACTTTGGTTGGTTTTTTTTCCTAGTTCATTTGATACTTCTGTTATTGGCAGAACTTCACAGAAAAGAAAGGTGGGTGCTTATCTCGAGGGACGGTTTGAGATTAATTCCGGCTGGGAATGAAAACAATTCCCAGCATTGCAATAAAATAAGTCTTGTTTTTAAATAAGCGTGTGCGTAGGTACAGTCTAGGAAGTCTTGGTCAGAACAGTTTCCTTTTTTAGAAATGAAATGTTGGTTGTTAGTATTACCAATTCATTTGCCGTATCTGAAAAATGTTTTTTTTTTCTGTATCCCCAAGTATAATAACATAATTGTATTGCTGCTCTAAAAGCTGTCAGCTTCAATCACATGTGTACTACTCAATCAAACCAAACTTCATATATATTTTAATGTACACATAGTTTGATGTTCATGGTTAATATGCTTACCTTTCTTTTTTCTTCATCTGATGACTCAAATTTGAAAGTAGCCCTATTCTGAAGAGATAAGCAAAAGTCATTTTTAAAAAATACATTTTAAATATATGAATATACATTTTTCAAAGAGGCTTATACAGTTTAATTTGCTAAAACAAACTTTCATTCAATGTCTGAACCTTTACCAAAATTGAGTTAACTTATTTTTCAATTAAACATGAGTACAGATTAGCGAGCAATTCATTTGCCTTCCATGTCTATTGTTTAGTCTACTGCTCAGTTAGCAATCTTTCCCCAGCCAATTGACAAACCATCCTCTGAAATGCCAGTCTTAATACTCTGAGGTGCAATCCTAAGGATGTGTACTTAGAATGAAACCCCAACAAGCTTAGAGGGGTATATACAGGACTGCTGTATCAGAATGATCACAATAGAGCTATTAAGCAAAAAATCCTTACCAAGACACTGCCAAGATGGATTTTACAAAGTATGAGTTCATGGACAACAGGTTACCATGACTATTAACCATGGCAACGAAATGGAATCTAGAAGGGGATATGCCTATTAAAATATTCAGCAGTGAAAGAGTTATTGCATCAACATTCTTCAAATATGCAGCAAGAAGCACCTCACAACTTACTCCCCATCCAAACATCTGGGACTACGCTATACAAGTAGTAATGTTCTAACAAACTACAGGATGTATTTTGACGAAGTTATAAAATTCTTTGAGAACATCCATCAACAGAAATTTCAACCAGAACCTAGCAGATTACTTGAACAAGACACTTCAATTATCTTTGCAAATATACTAGCAAGCAATTATCGATTAGCAATGTTGCTAGAGTGTCTCTTTAGCTAGACAACTACCTGGGCAGAGGGTAGGGGTGTCAACAGAAGGTAATCTTGTGTAGAGGAGTACCCAGAGGAGTAGAGGAACTCAATTATTCAACTTCTAACACATATAAACACATACACAACCAATCATCAGCCTATATCTAGTCAAATAAGGAGTTTTGTTTTCAATTCTTCACATTATCAAAAAAATTAAATTCTAAAAATGATGAATGTTCAAAGAGAAAAGGTGCTAAAAATTAAATCAGTTACTTGTTTTCATGGAACTTAATTTTTGATCTTTTTTGCCTCAGAGGTGTATAAAAATTATAGTTAATTGTTATAGAATCTTTAAAGTGCTTAACAGTGTCATGCATTTTCGCTACAGACTTTGCTGAATTCATAGCATAAGCTTGCATTTTCATATGCATACACAGAAGAGGAAGTAATTCATGACCCTAAAGGAAGTGAGAAAGGTTTTGAGAATATGTGCATTACATTCTGGAAAAAAATACAAATATTGAAATAGCAAAAATTGCAGCCTACACAATTGTAATGGTGATCACCATGGCAGTACTGAACGTTGGGCGGAAAATGACAGACCTGATGGGTAACAGTAAATAGCATTGACTCAAATGGATAGATAAGATAGATACGTAAATACAATTAAGAGAATATAATGTTATTCCTGGGAAAGATACAAGAAGTGCATTAAGCCCAGAAAAAAAGAAAAAGCATCCTTGTTGTGGATGATAGGCAGCACCGAATGCTGGTATTTGGCAGAACAAAAAAGGTCAGCTTCCCATGACACAAAGGTAATGGTGGCGTAGCATGGCATGGAAGAGGCAAAGTGGTTGCAATCTTATGCACTATTATCCAGATTATGCAGTTTGCTGGGAGAAGCTGATTATACCCAGGACGTCTTCCATAAAGCCACACAGCCAGCCTTGTGCCCTCCAAAGGCTTTGACGGGTGGAGACAGGTGATGGACACTGTGGATCAACGCAGCTGGAGGGCACCAGGTTGGGGAAGGTTGAGGCATCTCACTCGTTACAGTGTCAAGGCTGCCCGGACCCCAATGAAGGGCTCAAGAAGGATGCCCAGATGCCTGGCAACAGAGGCGGGGACTGCCTCCATCCTGGCATCGTGCAAGGGTGCGCGGACTGCAACTCCCATTCTCCCCAGGCTTAATGCAAGCGGGAATTATGGGCGCTGCCTCTCCAGCACCTGGAAGGCGGAAGATGGGAAGGATGCCCCGAAGGCTGACAAAAGGGGAGGGGGGGCTTGGTGCCGCGAACGGAGAGCGAGGACCAGCGGGATCTTGTCAGTACCTGCTCGTTGAAGCGGCTTAGGACCTGCTCGGCCCCGTCTCGCCCTCCGACCGCTGCCAGCGCCGCTTCCACCGCCATTCTTGACTAGGGCGCGTCCACACGGCCAGGCAGCAGCAGCAGCAGCAGCAGCAGCAGCAGCAGCAGCAGCAGCAGCAGCAGCAGCAGCAGCANTTTTTAACTCTACTACCTTTGACCTCGAATAACGCCACGTAAGGCCCGGCAACTGTCCCCGCCTCCGGAGGCAATAGCGGATCCGGATTGGCTTATGGGAAACCGAAGAGGCGGGTCTCTCACCTTTTATTGGTTGGACTGTTATTTACACCGGGGGTGGGGATGTTGCGGAAGAAATGGGTGTGTGGCAGTTCTTAGAGGGTTACTACATTTTCCGGCAGCCTTTGGGGTTGCCCCATGGAGACGCTTTAAGAAAGGATGTGGATGCATTGTGGGCTTTTTTTTTTTTTTTTT